>APFE030742862.1:38571-59914 GCA_000404065.3 Pinus taeda | reverse complement strand
TTCAGCTTATGGGAGATAGGGAGAATTATCCAGTCATGAATGTTTACGCCCACCAAAGACTGGATGATAAACTCAGGTTTCTAGATTCTCTTGTGGAACTAAAAGATAGACATGCAGGAGTACCATGGATCATGGGTGGGGACTTTAACATGATCAAATCACTTTCAGAGAAAAAAAGGGGAAATACAACTTAAGCAAAGACTCTATAGCATTTCAAACTTTTATAGATAATATGAAGCTAGTTGACACTGATATGAGTAATGGCATCTTTACTTGGAACAATAAAAGAGGAGGAGAGTCTCAAGTAGCCTCAAAGTTAGATAGATTTGTAATATCAGAGGACCTTATGCTCACCAGCAAGGAAATGATAGTGAGAATTCTCCCCTCTGGAGGCTCGGACCATTTGCCCGTACAACTTGAGGTTCAGGGAATTGGTACCCCCAGGAATAGACCTTTTAGATTTGAAAAAATCTTGCTTAACCACCTAGATTTCATCAAAAACATTGCAAAATGGTGGATAGAAGATCTGCATATTCAGTGTACAAAAAATATTTCTGCTACACAAAAGACTAAAGCACATCAAGGTCAGACTTAAATACTGGAACAAGAATGAATTTGGCAATATTTTTCAAGCGAAAAAAGTTGTTGAAGACAAAATGCAGGAACTCAATCAAGCTCTTATCATGAATTTCTTTGATAGAGTCAGACATGAACAAGTCGCCAAACATCATCAGGACTGGCAGAATTTATGTAAACAAGAGGAAATATTTTGGAGACAAAAATCTAGAGTTCAATGGCTAGAAGAAGTGGAGCGAAACACTAGATTTTTCCATAGATCCACCATGGCGAACAGACCTCATAATAGGATCTCTTTGATCAAAGACGAGGGATGTCATCTCCTTAATTCCCATGAAGATATAGAAATTGTGTTAGTTCAGCACTTTCGAGGTATAGCAAAGGAAACCATTTCAGATAGAGATCATTTTATCAGGGACTTAACAAGGCATATACCTAGGCTTGTAACAAGAGGGGATAATTTCAATCTTAATAGGCCACTCACTCAAGCGGAGGTTATTGAGGTCATCAAAGAAATGCAGAATGGTAAAGTACTTGGCCCTGATGGTTTCAATGTGGATTTCTTTAAAGCTTGATGGAACATTGTTAAACAAGATATCATGAATGTAGTGGAGGATTCAATACTTTCTTCATCTCCTTGATCCCCGAAAAGGACAATGCTCTGACTCTAGATAGGTTTAGACCCATAGCTTTGTGCAATGTGGTGTACAAGATAATATCCAAAGTTGTTGCCAATAGACTCAAACCCCTTCTTCCTACTCTAGTTTCTGTGGAGCAATAAGGTTATGTGCAGGGCAAACAAATTCTCAATAACATCATTCAAGCACATGAGGTGGTGTATTCATTATTGAGCAATAGGAAGGCCGGAATGATTATGCAATTGGACCTAGCCAAATCTTACAATAAGTTGAATTGGACCTATATCAAGAAGGTCCTTCTAGCCTTTGGATTTGATCATAACTGGGCAAGATGGGTTATGGCCCTGGTAACTTCTTCCAGCTTTTCAATTATGGTTAATGGTTCTCCTTCCAAGACTTTTATTCCTTCAAGAGGCCTCAGACAAGGAGATCCGCTCTCTCCCTTTCTCTTAATCCTCATGATGGAAGGATTTGGTCGGTCTATCAAGCATGCGAAGGAAGTTGGTAACATCAAGGGTATCCAACTTTCTAAGACTAGACAGGCTTTGACCCATCAACAATTTGTTAATGATACTATGCTGCAAGGAATCCCCATGGTCAAATAAGCACTAGCTTATAAACAAATCCTTTGTGACTTTTCCATGGCTATAGGTGTGGAAGTTAATCTATCCAAATCTAAGATTTTTTCTTTAATGCTAATATTTTCATTAAAGAAATATCTCCAAAATTCTAGGCTTTCAAAGGGATGTTCTTCCTTCCAAATACATGGAAGTTCCTCTAACTGATAAAACTTTGCACAAGAGCATTTGGGAGCTAGTGATTAATAAGATGCAGGATAAAATCAGGAAATGGACTATTAGATCTTTAAATTTTGTTGTTCGGTTGGTGCTTACAAAAACTGTATTTCAATCAACCCCCGTCTTCATGCTATCAGCCCTTCCAGCTCCAAAAGGAGTTTTGCAACAAGTTAGAACCATTCAAAGAGACTTTCTTTGGGGTGAGGGGGAGGATAGAAAGAAATGGGCCTTGGTAGTCTAGCATAAGAGATGCAAACCTAAAAACCATCGGGGTCTTGGATTGGGTGATCTAGAAGTACTAAGCAATGTTTTAGGGGCAAAATTATGGTGGCATTGGGTTAAAGATCCAAAGGCTCAGTGGGCTAGTATCTAGAAAGAAAAATATGCAAGAACTTGGTACGATAATGATCACATAAGAATGAATGGCATCATAATAGGCTCCTACATCTTAAATAAGGCCTGGGAGAATACAGGCTTAGTACAACAAAATAGCTTCTAGGAAATCAGAGAGGGAGATCTTGCTTTGCTTAGGCAGGATAAATGGCAACAAGAACCTACACTGTTAAGAGAGGACTTTCTAGACTGAAAGAAAGAAACTCATACCAAAGGGTTACTTAGGGTAAAATATTTTTGGGATCAAACCAATAGTGAAGGAAAATGGAGAACCTGGAAGAATATAGACTACAGGGATGATAGCCCCTTGAGAGAAAAAGTTGAGGCACTTCGGACAATGTTGGACCAAAGGAAAATTTTAGTTTCAGAGGGGCATGACCAAATTAGATGGGGTAACAATAATGAAGGTACCTTTAATCTTAAGGAGGCAAAGTGTATAATCCTTGAGCTAGAATCCGATGTACTAGAAAGGGTTCGGCAGAACCTATGGTGTCATCAAGGATGGATAAAGATCAAACTCTTCATGTGGCTGGTACATCATAAGAAAATTCTGACTTGGGAAAGTATTCAAAAGAGGGGTGTTCTGGGACCTTCTAGATGCCAGTTCTGTGAAGCCCAAGAGGAAACAATGGAGAACCTTCTCAATAATTGCATTTTCACCTCCAGGTTGTGGGATACTTTTGCTACAATTTTCCAACAAACAAACAGGGACAAAGGAAGCATTATCAATACCCTAAATAACTAGACGAAACTTCTCTGATTATGAATTTCTATGCTAAGCTTGGGTTTCAATGCCAAGCTTCATAATATGGGATGTTTGGGAAGAAAGGAACAACAAAATCTTCAAAAATGAAAAAAGTTCCTCCCAATGCATTTTTGATCATATCTTAAGATAGCTTAAGGAGACGGTAGGTACTTTAGTGTGAACTTCCCAAAACAATCCACCTTCAGAAGCTAAAATTCTGATACTTCTTTAGGTGGGTATGCAGGGGCTTATACCATAGGGATTAGATAGGAACGTAATGAAACCAAACAATAAACAAGATTAGTAGCATCCTCCCCCTTAGGGTTTTTTGAAATACAACATTGATGGGTCCTCAAAAGGCAACTCGGGTAATGCTGGTTTTGGAGGGGTGTTAAGGGATGAAAATGGTTGCATCATTTTTATTTCCCATTAACATTTGGGAAGAGCTACTAACAATATGGCAAAATTAGTAGCACTTGAGAAATGTTTAGAATTCCTGACGAAGGATAATCTCCAGAATATAATAAATGAAGTTGATTATGAGTTAATCATTAACTGGGTCAAGAAAATCTGCTATGGCATCGAGCCGGAAAAATTATCAAAACACTTGGGGTTGCTTCAAGTCTTTCAAAGGATTTAGTTTCACCTCCTGTGCTTACATACCATGAGTTTTACTCATGTACGAAGGAAGACAAATAAACTAGCGGACATTCTAGCCAATCAAGGGGTGCTCTACACCAAAAGCAGGGTCAAGGTGAGTTGGCAAGAGTTGCCTCAGAATAGATTTAGGAAGCATTGTCTCGATCAAAATGATAAGGACAGAACGATGTTTCGAAACAAAGCCACAGAGACGGGGTCTAGTTGATTTGGATTCATTATGAAGTGTTATTTCAGAAGTGAGGTCATATTTGGGATGCAGGTCTCTGTCCGCCACCTCAACCCAGGTAAGTGCAAATCCTGAAGTCTCAGGCGGAAGTTGCTCGGTAGATGATGTTTCTCGGATCGACAGCTAGACAAATGGAATTTCATCTTCCTTTGGTCCATGCACCTGAGGAGATGGGATGGTGCGAGGGGCCAGAGTCCAAGTCTTCTCGGTAGACTCAAAACCCTCGCATTACTTTCTGTGGTGGCAATACCTCTTTTGGGGTGGTTTCTGATTTTTTGCATGCCCTTCAAGCCGGAAGTAGTATTTTGGAGTTGGGAGCGATTCCACTCAACAAGAAACACGTGGCCAAGGGAGGGGAGAGAATGCCGCCCTCATCACGAGATAATTCTTGGTGCTTTTGGCTAGTGCGATATGATCCTCGGCCATAGGATTAAGCGAGGTGAATCCACGATTAAGAATAAGCATGCATGTTGGTGCATCCAGGTCATTTATCACGCGATAATTCTTCCTTCTTTTAGGTCTTTCTATTTTATCCTTCGCCATTGGATCTTGCAAGGAGAATCAACGGTTAAGGAAAAGAATGCGCATCTGGTTGCGGTGTTACCTTCTTTGCTTGTCTTGCTTCAAGGTGGGAATCGACGGATTTCAGGCAGACTACATGCTCGAGGGTTATCCCCCCATTCAGACTCGAAATCCTTATAGAGTGATCCCTATTTCCTCATCGGGTCAGATTCTAGTTTTAAAGTGTTTGCTTGTTTTCGCTCCAATATGAGCCTCATCTGTCAAATATCTAGGGGTGGAGCGAACGCTCTTGGCTTTTGTTTGTATTTTGAGGGTATTGTAGTTATGTTTCTATGCCCTTAGCTCAGATTTTAAGCCTTTAGTACGGTTCCCTAGGCTTTAAGTGGATAGGTAGTTCTATGGACCACAACTCCTTTGGGACTGTTGTAATTTATGTAATTTGTTTTTTCAATTTAATTAAATACAAGGTATGACTCTTGCTTCAACAAAAAAAAGAGTTATGGTTTTCACGAAGATATCTTCGCGCACCATAGATCTCATTCCGCGCAACTACTTCCACCCACCGAAAAGCTAATTTCATAGACTTGGATCTCCGAGATGTGGACTTCGCCGATCTATTACAGATACTCAAAGATGCAAACTTTACTCATGGAAAAAACTAAGAGTAAAACAAGATAAGGTTGGAGCAAGACAATAAAATCTTACTATTGAATTCTAAAACATGAAAATATATTCACATGAGGCTGCGACTCATTCACTATTTAAAAACTAAAATTTCACAAGGAATAACACACAGTAACTGTGTTTTCACGTGCCCACCAAAATTATCTCCACTATTTTCTCGCAAAAGACTTCCCTGTATTTCTCTTCTCTGCAACCTCTTACTTTCAAACCTATTACAAAAGGTCTTTTACATTCATATATAACTCAACATACGATTTTACATTTAATTCATGACAGAGAAAAGTAATTAATATGATGTTGTTGTTGAGTGTGATCAGAATCGTGCAGGTGTTCCTAGAGTGTGGAAAATAGTCTTTGAATGAATTCTTTCTCATATCAATTTACCAAAGTACGTTGATTGAATTAAATTCCTTGTTGGGTTTCAGAATGGTTCATGTCTCACTTCAGTCCTTCCATCTTCAAACAGATGAAACACAACCTTCTTCGAATAGATGAAACACAACCTGCGAAAATACATTTGACAAGTATGGCGGTTGTCACACTATTTATTGCGGTGATTTGGATTATTATTTCCAACATTAGCTATATAAATTAAGGATGATTTGCAACAAAACCATATGTTGTAAAAACACAGTGCAGCAAAATAGGTGCAGTAGGAAGAGAAAACTATAGCGACAGTGGCGCAGAAGTGTAATCAATAGAGATAATGGCAAAGCTTTCTCTGGCTATTGCACTGTTTGCTTGTGTCGGCTTCACAATAGTAAATTTTATCAATGCCACAACGGAAAAGGCAAGAGATATCGGTTACGATGAAGCACTCTCAAAGGCCATTCTCTTCTTCGAAGGGCAGCGCTCTGGAAAACTTCCTTTGAATCAACGAGTGAAATGGAGGGGAGACTTCGCTCTCTCTAATGGTCATCTGGCTAGTGTAATGGCCGCAATCCAAAATAAATAGTGCAATTCAATGGTTTTATATTTCTGAATGGTTTTCGATTGATTTCTTTATTAATCACGTCAATTTCAAATCAATTATAGTTTTCAATCACTTTCCTAACGTTTGAATTTTAAATTTAATAATACGAACTTCCACATAAATCAATTAATTTAAATCCCATAAATTTCATATAGGTGAACTAAATCTATTTAGTAAAAAATTAAATTGCTAAATGTTATAAAATACTAAACTTTAACAAATGCAATTAGATAAATAGCTAACAACACTTACTACTTGTCAAAATGACCTCTTTGACCCATAATTTGTAAGTATATATCTTAGCTCATATAACAGACCGTTTTGATTCACAAGAATATGTATCTGTAGGGAAGTAGTTGGAGAAATTTAAAACAGATGCAGATTCTTTAAGTGTTCACCTTACTGACCAAAAGTAGCACAGTGCAGATTCCAACGACTCTAGGTTTAACCATACAAACCAATAAAAAAAATTTAAAGAAAAGTTTAAAAAGTTTAGTTGAGTAATTTAAGAAATTTAAATTGTAATATTATTATTTTTTAATATAAATGGTGTAAATTTGCATATAACATTTAATATTTACATATGTTTTACAAATTTCCAAATGAAAATTTTATTATGAGTATTTCCTACAAATTCACACCCTTCATATCTTGAAATAATAATATCTGGTTATGTAAAACTTTATAAACTTGCATGCTTTAAAACTTGAATACTTAAATTCTTTGCAAGTCAGAGGAATTAGAAGAGTTGAAATTGTATCCTTGCTTAGATCTTTCTTCTTCGGCTTTCCTTGCAAAATAATATCCTGAAATTTGCAGGTGGCCTTTTGTTTGTAATAGACAGTAGTAACTTACATTACGCGACTGTTGCTTCACAAGCACTGCGAGTATACTCAGACATACTTGCAGATGCAAGGATTTCTTCAATACAGTGTGGCAGTGTTCCAGTGTCACCTTCAGATATTAGAAGCTGGAGCCAACGACGTACATGAATGCTGGGATGGTTGGCGCCCTTGCCAGCCTAGTCCACTGAACGTGTGGTGAAAAAGTGAAAGGAGATTGCATAGCTTGCCTGCATGTTTGGTCTTTGATTAGGGTTTGCTATCTTAGTATCCATTGTTCTGTCGTTATTTCTTATAAAACATAATAATCTATAAACTCTAGATTGCAGCATAGTTTGAGTTGTGATGATACATCAGCCCACAAGTTTCTACTGTGCAAGGACTGGTCTATCCAGATATCTGTTTATTTTTAAAATTATATTCCAGAAATATATATAGAGTATTTGATTTATTTTCACTTTTTTACCAATATTTATTTGTAAAAATAACAAATCCAACTTACATTCTCACATTACTAGAAATTATTAAAATTTTAATATAAAATACAATTAGTAAAAGAAACAAGAGAGGCTACATGGAATCTAGTCACTGCTCAATATGGGCAAGTATCGAGAGTCTAGCATAGCAAGACTAGCATCCATGTCAGAGTCACTCAGGGCATAGAAAGAATAGCATCCATGTGAGAAAATCCAGTAGTAGTAGACCCATAAGCATCAGTCCAAGTCTCAGCGCATAGCAAGACCAACATCCATGTCAGTACATCCAACAACATTAGACCCATAAGCAGCAGTCTGAGATACAGGTCTAGCAGTACATGTTCGAGTCCCTAATCATTATAAAGATCCAATTCCCTCTTCTCCAGATCGAGATGTTCGAGTTCCTGATCGTTATAAAGATCCAGTTCCCTTTTCTGTAGATCGAGACCCAGCAGATAGATGAAGAAAAGAACAAGGAACAGGACAAGTAGCAAGACGAACATCCATGTAAGAAGATCCAATAGTGATAGACACATAAGCAGTAGTCCCAGTTATAAGTCGAGCAACACATGTTCCAGTTCCTGAGCATTATAAAGATCAAGTTCCTTCTTCTATAGATCGAGACCCAGTAGATAAGCATGCTTAGTAAAGATCCAGTTCCTTCTTCTACAGATCGAGACCCAGTAGATGAAACATGCCTAATAGCTAGGACATAGGTATTAGAAACAGAGGCATCATGCCCTCAGGTTAGAGATTGAGGACCAGTGCTTTCTGTAACCACCAGATACAGTGTTGCACCTTTGACCGATGAGATGGTTTTGTATAATGAGGAGCCTGACACCATACATTTGTTATTAGCTTGAACCTCTATGTATAGTTGTGTTTCTTTTTAGTTTTAGTTTTGTTTACTGTTTATATTATAATAGTAGGGCGAGAGAGGAAATCAGCGTGAACCTCTGTATATAGTTGTGTTTCTTTTTAGTGTCATTTTTGTTTACTATTTATATTATAGTAGGGTGAGCGAGGAGCGGGCAATCACAAGATCCTACTAAATGGTGCACAGGTGGTTTCATCGTGTTCGAATCCATCAATGAGCTACCTTCTCTAGTAGCAAAAACTCAAGTGCCATATTGACAGAATGCTCACACCTTCCATAAAGAAGAACTACTCGGAACAACGATGTGGAGGCCATAAGTTGTAGTTCAGAGTCAAAGCTAGATGGTTAGTTTCATGTTGAATAAATGTTGCCCTTCCCTTCTATTATATTAGAGCGAATCGATTGATATAATTAAGCAATATTACAATATCACCTAGAGGTTTGTAAAGTTGTGTATGATATCACCAATAATGTTTTTACCAAATAGAAAAAGGAGAAATATAGAAATAGAATTAAGGAGTATTACAATATCACCGAGAGGATTGTAAAGTTGTTTATGCTATCACTAATATTGCTTTTATGAAATAAAAAGAGGGGAAATAATAATTGCTACTAAAATAACTTAATAAAATTACAATATTACTAAGAAGCACCATTAGTATATTTCTGTAATTATTTCAAATTCCTCTTCACTAATCATTCATATCCACGATATATTATGAATAAGGAAAGGAAATATCCGTCATGATTCTAAACTCAGGATAAAAGCTACGCACACATACATAAAGATAATAAGGAAAATGTTGCGAATATTATTATATTAAATATAATGACAGTAATACACAGGCTATTGAAGAATTAATAAAATGAGGACATTATTTTCATAGTTTATTCGCACCACCACTCCATATCCTAATGACAAGCAATAAAAGGACAATTCGAAGGAGCAATTACTTTAAATTTGGACAACAGGACAATTGTGGGCAGGGACTGCAATAGTAATCAAAGTGACAATTTGCACTTTTGCACTTAAAACATCAGTTCAATCCATATTTTCTCTGACTTCAATTTGTCATGTAATTTTCTAGGCTCAAGCATTGAATGAACTCCAGCTTCACCTACATTTTAAAAAATATTAAATTCATCTTTCAGATATTGATGAAATACCAAATTTACAATAGGATTAAATATTACCTTGTGCACCATTTTGGACATTTGTTGCTCTGGATAGCTCTGGGACAACTGAAAAACATATTAAAGAGGGTCCATGTAATATCACTTTTGATTCAATGAGAAAAGGGTTGGTCCAGTTACTCTACTTTAGAGGGTTCAGTTGACACAAACCTTCTTTGCCCAGATGACACACTGCAATGTTGACGTGGGGCCAAATAGTGTGGTAATTGCCATGATACCTTTCAAAAGGAATGGTGAGCTTGATGAATGCTCGATCAATTGTGCCCATCTACATTCATGTACGAACAACCTTTGAAGCCAAAGAGCTCTACTCACCACTTGTACCTTCATCCAAGCCACGTTTTCAACTACATCCTCATACAGGTCACACTTACTTTCCTCATGCAGGCCAAACTTGTTTTCATGATTTCCATTCATTTCAAAAGCAGTTGTCACTAGCTGAGGGTTTTAATGGATACATATATCTATATACCCATATAGGAAAAAACCACAAGTGCATGTGAATGCTAAAATTCCCCCTCTATGAAGGGTGGCTTGAGTTTTTCTGCTTATGTGTTTGCATCGAAAAATTGCTTATCTGCTTGCGTCGACAGATGCACGAAGTATAGGTTTGCTGGGTAGAGGCTCTTGAGTACCTGGCCAAAGATTTATCATGCAACAAGTGTTGGCGGTCTGATCCAGGTTGATGTTGGTGGCCACCCACCTATCCCATTTGGACCCCCGCAACTATCTCTTTCAGTTTTTCGGTTTCTGTAAATGTAGCAGAATTTACTATTTTTAGCAATTTTTTCGGGTCCTGAACTTCTGGAGCCGTTTTGAGGCCCTAAACGACGTTTTTTGGGAAATCTAGGGGCAACATGGATACAAGGACTAGTGTTGCCCTTCCCAAGGTGGTATTTCTCAAATAGATCTTTCTAACGAGCTATCATACGCGTCAAACAGAGATCGTATGCCAAAGTTATGACCCCAGGAAATTGATGTACCAATTTACCCAAAACGGTGCCCACAATTTGGCGTTTCATCTTCTAGGGTTAGGTTTTGGAATGTGAAGGGTTTTCCATTGTTTCTCAACAATAAATAGGGCTTCGAGCCTCACTGTAATACAGTTCAGAACAGTTCAGAGGCATGTAGCTGGCACATCTCTTCTTAGAGATAAGCTACCATCGCCCTAGCTGGTTTATTTCCATTTCTGGTTGTAAGCATATTTCGGTATTTTCCATTAACGAAATGAAGCATTATTTCCACTGCATCTTTGTGTATATGGTTATCTCTGTATTTTATTGTGTTCCTGTTTAAATCTGGATCAAAGTATGGCAAGGAGATAAGGAACTATTTGTCTCTCCGGGAAAGTATGTCAACGAGATATTAAAGAAGTTCCACATGGAGAGCAGTAAACCCATGGAGACTCCTCTAGTAGGGAATTGGAGGAAGGAAGATGTTACTTCAGGTGAAGTAGTGGAGGCTACTATTTATAGGCAGCTTGTGGATTCACTTATGTATTTGGTGAACACACAATCGGACATATGTTTTGCAGTTAACCAGCTTATTCAAGCAATGGTTAATCCAACCAAACTCTATTGGAAGGTAGCTAATTATTTTTTGAGATATTGTTGGGCCTCAAATATGCCCATTTTTTCCATCGTACAATACCACTATTCACAACAAATTCCTATATTTTTAACTCATTTCATACCATAATTCCACAACTTGCTGCCAATTCATATCTTACACTTCATGGTTGATTATCATTATTTTTCTTAACTTTTCAATGATTATAGATTACTTTGCTATGATTTTGTAATGATGATTTTTCCAAGTTCATTTACTGTAGGGATCCATTTCCGAACTTCTTCATAATTCAACTTAACTAGTTGCTACAAGTTAAGTACATAATTCATGTAGATTAAAATCTCATTTTGTGATCAAATGAAGAAGAATCTCAGGTTTATGTGCCATCGAATTTGTTCAATGTACCCTCATTTAGGTAACCCAGAACTGTTCGTCAAAATTTGTCACCATGAAGAAGTTATTGTCAATGGAATCTTAAGTACATAATCAAGTACATAATTTTTGGGTTAAGTACAGAAATTTTGGGTTTGATGGTTTCAGATCAACCATGGTTTTGGATATTTCAGGTTGAAGACTTATTCATTTATTTTTCAAGCTATATGGATTTGTAATCAGATAGTCTAGACCTCAATCAAGCTATGCACGGATCATGAGATTTACCAAGACAAATTTGATATAACCAAATTCCAAAAAAATCAATTGAAATGTATTTTTGTAATTTTGTTGGCATATGGCTAAGATCATATCCTTGAGTTTGGGATCTCAAACTATAAAAGCATAGTATATATTTTAGTCACTTAGTACTAGAGAGGGAGTTACAAGTTACACATAAAGGAGTTACGTAGGAGAGGAAGCACAACTTTTGGTCATTGTACTCTGTTTTTGGATGAATTAATAAAAGGTGATGAAATTGGTGTAGCCTTGGTGTCCATTTTATGAATTCAGTTTAGACCTGCAACACATGGACAGGAAAGGCCACTTGAATCCATCGTGTTTTCAGGGTTAATATAGATTATGTGAGTGTGTTTATTTCCTTTTTATATTTTTATTTCTTGCAAATGGTTTGAAGTAGATTTAATTGCCTTGTCAATTTATTTCTGCATTCTAGATTATGTAATTGCTTTCTGATTTATGGTGTGATCTCAAAATATTTTTATGTAGGAAGTGTGTTTTTCTTCAGTCAATAGATTTACATTTCATTTCCATGTTGTTTGCTAAATAGTTTTCAGAATTCCACCACTTTATTTCATATTCTAGATTTATTTATGTTTTGTAGATCTAAGTAGAGGGCAACAATCTGAGTAGAGGACAGCGAGTGCATTGTTGTTGGTTTCTCTTTGCCGGTTTTGGAGTACGCACATATTCGCATTCTTTACTCAGACACAATTTTCTACTCATGCCGCATTCTGTACTCAGGATTCTTGTAGCTGTATTTTGTACTCAAGATTCCTGTAGCTACATTTTGTACTCAGAATTGTTCTATTTTAATTGATTGGTAGAATTTAGTTTGGAAGCATGAGTTGTGTGATTTCAATTAATCCTGTCATGATTTCTTAAGTTGAATAGAGTAATTATCATAGTTAATCATTTGTTGATTTTGCATCTTATGGAATTAAAAACAGTTTGTTAATAAACTGTGTTGTGTGAGCAATTAGATTTAGGCTTTTACATGTTGAGTTGTTTTGAATCAAATAGCACTCATTTAAATAGATCGTTCATTAGTGCTCAGTAAGTTTTAATTATTTCATCATTTGATTATAGTTATTCCTTTGTTTAAGCATGTTTTTATCAATAGATTAGTTTCAAACTAGGAATAGAAATTCCATACTTAATTTAGGAATAGATTTCAAATTTCATGATGTTAGTTTAGGTTAGATGCTCTGATCCTGCATTACCTGCACTTATGCCTCGAATCTTACAAGTCTCAGATTGATAATTTAATGTTGGAATTATAACACATATAATTTCCCCAACATTTATGGTGTTGTTGCCAAGGAGGTGCTAAAGGGATTAGAGCATGGTTTCTTTCACAAGTTTTCGATGTGATATTAGTTGTATGGCAACTAGAAGGCGGAGATGATGGTAAGACGTGAGTGAAGAGACATGCATCCACTTTGATTTGGGGTCACTCCAAAGTCTGGTTGTCCTAGTAAGCAAGGAGTTCAAGTTTGGTAAGTTTTATTGCAATTAGCAGTTTTAATTCATTTAGATTAAAGTTTCAATCTCCTTAAAGATAAAACATTTTTGGGGTGTTGTAAGAACCCCTGTGTACTGATTCATGTTTTGAGAGAGGGATCATCAATCAGTAGGAGAAATTAAAGAACAATTGAGATATTAAAGAATGTCCATCGAAGTACTTTCTCAAATCCTGACAGTAGTTGGGATATCTGCCTCTCAGGAAGAGTTCATCCTGACGACATTTAAGAAATTATCTATCTCTCCATAGCCAGAAAAGGATTCAGAAGTCTCCCTTGATTCCTCTTGCCTATCTACCAAGGAGATTGATAAATCATGTACCAAATCCAATGGGGAGAATCTAGCTGAACCTGAGATCGGAGAACTTTCACCATGCCTAGCAACAAGCCTTGTATGCATTCCTGAGACCAATTATCCAAATTTGCCTAGCATGACCAAGGAGGACTTTCAGAATGGTCCAAATGAAGTAATGGGCCAATACCACCAAGATTACATCAAGCATTAGTTCCAGATCACAATCCAATCAAAGTACCACTCTCATCTTCAAATACTCTTTGTATCACATCTTTCAAAACTGATGATTTTTCATGCTCGTGTACCTTCTAAAGTTTATATGTCAAATCTAGGCATGAATATATCTTTGTTTGGCACATGGCTTCATTGGAAGTTCTCCTTCACTTGAAGGAGGACGGATTTTCTCCAGTAGAGTAGGAAAGTTAGTATTGTAATAAATAAATAAATGCAAATAGTAAAGAGAAAAATAAGTCCTTTTGTGAAAACTATCTTGTCTGGCGCAACTGGACAAGGAATTTGCTTGAAAACCAGGTAACTAGTGGGAAAAGTTCCCAATAAAGTTTGTAAATTTGTATGAATTCTTCAAATTATGTATCTTTCAAGTCATTATGTTTATGCTTGAGTTGGTAGATGTGGGATCCCGTAAAGCCCACCTGCCAACAAACCTTGTCCCATCGACATCAACATATTATCTGGGATCAAGGTTAGGGTTAGATAAGGTAATTGGGAGCTTGCATGCCTTAATGGTAGGTGTCCTTGTCATATAGTAAGGAAATATATAAATTTTTCTTAGTGGATGAATTCTGCAGTCCATTTGACTTCAAAAAATCCATTCATGGCTAGTAGAATATACCTAGTGCCTTGATTCCCATTGAAATCAAAGGTGGGATATCTCGCATTGGTTAACAACCTCCTCAATGGTTGGTAATCTAATGATTCTTTCTTATGTTCGACATCGACACCATTTATTCACATATGCAAGATTGCACATGAGTGTGTAGTGGTTGAAGACTATATGGTTTTGTGATCTCAACATAGATTTGAAGCAGTTTGGATCTTTGTATCTGCATTTCCATTTTCATTTGCAACAGTATATTTATTTCAGTAAAGGTTGCCATATAGCAGCCTGGCCATTCATTTGCAACAGAAAGTCACATTTCCTCAGTTGATTTGGGACATACAACTCCTCAGGCATGGAGGAGAAGGGGAACTTCAGTTGATCCTTCAACCTTCTTCAACATACCAGATCAACAATCAAATCAACTACATCCATTCCATCCTCCACTTCATCCTGCAGCACCAAGCACATCAACAATAAAGGTAAATATTGAGGTAAAATTTGGCTTAATATTCTCTAATTCATTAGAAGGTTTAAGAAAATTATTTATTAACCACTTCTCATTCCATGCATTTCATCTTTCATAAATAATTATCCTTATGTTTGCCTTCCATTTGCCACTCATAATAAAAAGACTTATCCTCTGATTACAAGACCATGTTAAAAGAAAATCCTTATGGTATATTAATAAAGGCAATCTCTATAGTGTCTTTTCCTAGCATTCTATTCAGAGGATGAATTCATTACTGCCATGAAATGATAAAGGAAAACCACCTATAATCATTGACCTCGTGATGATAGAGTATGCAAGCACCCATTCACATACATACCATCTCCATCGCCACCTCATTTCATTCGTCATCTCTTCCTCATCCATCCCTTTCTTGTCCTCAATTTGTATTTCTCTATAAATTAGTATGATATGTTAATGTGAAGAGTGCTACTCCACAAGAACCATCATCTCCAAATATTCAAGTAGTGATGCTCCACAAGAACCAGAACCTCTAAATATTTAAGCAATGTTGTTCCACAAAGAACCAACAACTACAAAACAATGTCAAGAATTTGTAAATGAGCAAGGGATTTGTTTGCACGAGGACATGCAAATCCATAGGCATGGGGGGATGTTGGGCCTCAAATACACCCATTTTTTCCACCGTATAATACCACTATTCATAACCTAAATTCCTATATTCTTAACTCATTTCATACCATGATTCCATAACTTGCCGCCAATTCATATCTTACACTTTGTGGTTGCTTATCATTAGTTTTATTAAATTTTCAATAATTAGAGATGACTTTGCTAAGATTTTCTAATTATGGTTCTCCAAGTTCATTTACTGTAGGTATCCATTGCTGAAATTCTTCATAATTCAATTAGACTAGTTGCTACAGGTTAAGTACAGAATTCCTGTAGATTAAAATATCATTTTGTGATCCAATGAAGAAGAATCTTGGGATTATGAGACAAGGGGTTTGTTCAAAGTACCCTCATTCAGGTAACCCAGAAACCATTTGTCAAAATTTGTCACCATGAAGAAGTTATGATCACCGGAATCTTAAGTACAAAATCAAGTACAAAACTTTCGGGTTAAGTACAGAAATTATGGGTTTGACAGTTCCAGATCAGCCACGGTTTTGGATATTTTGGGTTGAATAATTATTCATTTATTTTTCAAGATATATGGAGTTGCAATCATATATTCTAGATATCAATCAAGCTATGCATGGATTGTGAGATTTTCCAAGACAAATTAGACATAACCAAATTCCAGAAATAATCAATTGAAATGTATTTTTGTAATTTGGTTGGCATATGGCTAAGATCAGATCCTTGAGTTTGGGATCTCAAACTGTAAAAGGATAGTATGTATTTTGCTCACTTAGTACTAGAGAGGGAGTTACATATTACACATTGAGGAGTTACGTAGGAGAGGAAGCACAACTGTTGTACATTGAACTCTGTTTTTGGATGAATTAATAAAATGTGATGAAATCGTTGTAGCTTTGGTGTCCATTTTATGAATTGAGTTTAGACCTGCAACACATGGACAGGAAAGGATGCTTGAACCAATCATGTTTGTAGGGTTAATATAGATTATGAAAGTGTGTTTATTTCCTTTTTCTATTTTTATTTCCTACGAATGGTTTAAAGTAGATTTAATTGCCTTGTCAATTTATTTCTGAATTCTAGATTACGTAATTGCTTTCTGATTTATGGTGTGATCTCGGGAATAGTTTTATGTAGGAAGTGTGTTTTTATTCAGCCAATAGATTTACATTTCATTTCCAAGTTTTTTTCTAAACAGTTTTCAGAATTCCAGCACTTCATTTCGTATTCTAGATTATTTATGTTTTGTAGATCTGAGTAGAGGGAAATAATCTGAGTAGAGGGAAGCAAGTGCATTGATGTTGTTTTCTCTTTGTAGGATGTGGAGTACGCGCATAGTCGCATTTTGTACTCAGGCCGCATTTTGTACTCAGGATTCCTGTAGCTGCATTATGTACTAAGAATTCATGTCGTTGTGTTTTGTACTCAGAATTTCTCTGTTTTAGTTTATTGGTAGGATTTAGTGTGGAAGCGTGAGTTTTGTGATTTCAATTAAGCTTGTCATGATTCCTTAAGATGAATAGAGTAATTATCATATTTAATCATGTGTTGATTTTGTAGTTATGGAATTAAAGACAGTTTGTTAATAAATTGCGTTGTGTGAGCAATTAGCTTTAGGCTTTTACATGTTGAGTTTTTTTTAATCAAATAGCATTCATTTAAATAGATCATTCATTAGTTCTCGGTAATTTTTAATTGGTTCATCATTTGATTAGAGTTATTCCTTTGTTTAAGCTTGTTTTTATCAATAGATTAATTTCAAACTAGGAATAGAAATTCCATACTTAATTTAGGAATAGATTTCATATTTCATGATGTTAGTTTAGGTTAGATGCTATGATCCTGCGTTACCTGCGCTTGTGCCTTGAAGCTTACAAGTCCTGAATTGATAATTTAATGTTGGAATTATAACACATATAATTTCCCCAACATATACCTCAGAGGCACCACTCAGTTTGGTCTTTGGTATAGGCAGACAGAGGGAGTGAGGTTGCAAGGCTTCACAGATGCAGATTAGGCAGGGAATCCATTAGACAAGAAGAGAACATCAGGGTGAATCTTCAGTATTCAGCCAGTAGTAGTTTCTTGGTACAACAGGAAGTATAGATTAGTTGCACTCAATTCGGAAGAAGAAGAGTAAATGGTTTCTAGTCAAGCACTTTGTGAAGCTATCTTGATGAAGAATATCCTTATTGAGCTATTTTGTTAGCAGATGGATCCTATAGTGATTTACTATGACAATTAGAGTTGTATCAAACTCTTTGAGGATCCATTTTTTTATTATCAGTCCAAGCACATCGACATTCGATATCACCATCTATGAGATTGTGTGCAAAGGAGAATCATGTTGTTGGAGTATTTGATAATCCATTTCTTGTTGAGCGGGAGTATTGAAAATGCAACAAGAAATTCTTTATTTAATTTTGTCCTTGAATTAAATTGGGAACAAAATTGTAATTTCACATCACAAGACAACTTGTATGAGTTAACTAAGTTAATTTGACTTAATTGGCTCAATTAATTCGAGTTGAGGGTCTAACTTGAGTCATGTAGAGTGTCTCCTACATTATAGGAGCCCTAGCTGAGTTTATTTTGAGTTGTAATTATTTAATTCAATTTAACTGAGTTAAAGTCAATTAAACTAGTTCCAACTAATGGAGGAACTAGTAGGAGGTCAGATAGTGGGGCATTGCTTCATGTGCTCAACTAGTAAACTGATGATTCACTCATAAATAACTCATGCATGTCAGATTTGAGAGTTACCCATTTGAGATTGGAGTTCAAGGGCAGTGTACTATTAGTTGTATAATCATCCTGTTAGGTCCCTATAATACTAGTGATTCCCCCATTACTATTGTCGTTGATCCTTTATTGTTATTGTTGTGCCACTATTGTCCCCATATTGTTATTATTGTGCCCCAGAGAATCCCACTAATGCTATTTTTGTGCCTTTATATTATTATTGTTAGGTCGACTTTGGTTATATTGTGACCCCTTAGACTCCTATTTATAGAAATGAGGTTTTGTCATTTGAATCATCTAAGAATTGTTCATTTGTGTAACGTAAATGAGGTTTCCCCCTCAAAGAGGCTTATTTCTAAGGTGTTGATCTATATTTTCTATATTTTTGTGAGTTGGTTTCATAACATTTGGTATCAAAGCTTTGGATTTTAGGGTTTTGCTGCTCCAAACGGGTCATCGTCGAATTTTCACTATAACTTTGTCGCTACAAAGTTTCAAAAGCTAAAACAAAAACTCATTTGAGACAGAATCATTATAAACCTCAGGCCCGAATTTTAGATCTTGTATCGCTATATTGTCGAAGATATAATCTGAGGAGTTTAGGATTTTTTTTAGACCCTTGAATTACATTCCAAACAAATGACCATGGGAAAATCGTCATAACTTTCGCTCTGAGAATTAGATTGAATTTTCGTAAGAAGTTACAGAAATAGGACATGTTGTAGTTTTTTGGGTATCATTTTCAGAGCCTAAGGTTGAAACAGTGACTTGTGGCATGTCGTACAAGTTCACTCTACTGAACCAGTCTCTACTTAGGTCATCGTGGGAGACTTGGCATAACTCTTCATTGGAGAATTCAATCTTGATCAGACTTGTGGGATTAGAAATATTACTTAGAGGGTTACCGCAGGAAGAAATTCAAACCTTGGAGATCCAAAATTACAGAGATACATCAAATTCAATATCGAGCTCCTACAAAGTGAAAAAAGGTGTGTATTTTTTTTTTAATTTTTGCATAAGCTTGGTTTGAAAAATTAGTTTTGAAGGAATTCAAAGGGCATATTGAAGCATTATTATCGGTAATTGATGCCCCAAAGAAAGAAAATGGAAACACCTAGTAATCAACCTGAAAGCTCTAGCATGACTCATGAAGAAGAGGAAGAAATGCAACATGATATATCAAAAATTACGAGACCAAGTGCAACAAATTTCCTCACACAAGTAAACAAGCTAAGAGGATGGTTTAAAGAAAAAACGTAGAAACTAAGATGGTATGGTGTGGGCTAAGATGGATGTTTAACAAATGTGTAGAAGCTAAAATGATGAACTGGAAGCTAAGATGGATTTTTAAAGAAAGACATGGAAATTTGAAACAGATTTGACAAAGTTTACACAAGAAATGCTTACTAATGGCGAAAGGGTAGTAAAGGAAACTCATGATGAGAACAAAATAAATGTTAATCATGATTTCATAGACTCTAATGTTGGATCAAAGAACTACCATGTTCCAAATATCAATATGAGGAAGTTTGATGGCAAGGATCTAGGAACATGGATACTACAGAGGGAGCAATTTTTTGATCTCCATAATGTGAAAAACACACAAAAGGTACGCATTAAAACTTTATATTTGGAACCAAATAAGTTTGTATGGTATCGATGGATTTTCTCTCGTAAACAAATTGTCACTTGGGCTATTTTTACAGATGAAATGATAGCACATTATGAGGATACAAAAGGAAACAATTTTTTAGCCAATTGATAAATCTCAAACAAAAGGGTTCAATGATGGAGCACATTGAGGACTTCCAAAAATTGAATATAAGGGTAAAAGATATTCAAAGGAGCATAGGATTGATGTGTTATAGGGACTTTAAAAGATAACATCCAACATGAGGTTTGCCTTTGGGAACCAGATTCATTGGAGAAAGCATTCAGGTTGGAAAGAAAAATGGAAAGCAAAATTATGGCAACAAGGAATCCTACCACTCACAATCATAAAGATGGAAGTTTTGTTGCCCCTACCCATCCACAACCTACAAGGTTGACACCACAACAATTGAAAGAAAAAAGAGCAAAAGGGGTTTGTTATAGTTGTGATAGCAAATACACTAAAGGTCATAAGTGTGCGGAGAAGAAATTATTTTATATAGATTGTGAATAAGCGGAAGAAAAGGAACAATAAACGTCAAAAGAAGAGGATATGCACCAGGAACAAACCATAGAAAAAGAATAAATTAATCCGACCATATCTTGTAATGCATTGGCTAGAATTACAACTCCTCGAACTATCAAGAAGAAGGGCATCTCAAGAAGAAAAAGGTAATAGTGTTGATTGATTCGGGAAGTACCCATAATTTTATTCATTGTAAGATAGCCAAGGAATTGAATTACTTCCTATATCCAGCACCAGAGTGTCAAGTGATAGTTGCAAGTGGAGGAACCATAAATTTCTCAAGAAAGTACCATAATATCGAGCTATCCATGGGAGAATATGTATTGAATAGCCCAATGCTTTCCATTCCAATGGGTGTTGCTAATGTTGTACTAGGAGTCCAATGGCTACAATCCTTGGGGAAAATAGCTTTTAATTTTCAAGAACTTTTCATGAAATTCTCTTCAAAAGGAAAGGAAGTTGAATTAAGGGGTATCGCAGGGAAACCAGGAAAGATAATTAGCTCTAACGGAATGACAAAGCTTCTAAAGAAAGAACAAGGAGGCATATTTGCACAATTATATTCACTAGAGGTTCCCACATCGAAATCAACCATTTCTCTAGATCTCCAAAAAGTCTTGGACAATCATTCCAAGGTATTTGAGACTCCCAAAGGCCTCCCACCTATTCGTAATCATGATCATGCTATCAATTTGATTCCAGGAAGTGTTCCTTCAAACATGAGGCCTTATAGTTATCCTTATGTCCAAAAGAGTGAAATTGAACATATGGTTGCAGAAATGCTAGAGGCTGGTATAATTCAACCTAGTCA
>APFE030742862.1:0-31940 GCA_000404065.3 Pinus taeda | reverse complement strand
AAATCAAGCCGACCTCTCCAAACCAAGGTTATCTATCCATCCTTCTATTAATAGGTTCTCATTTTCTTGACTCTCTCTTCTCAAAATGCAGATCTCATTACCCTGATGATGGACTCACCTAGCTAGTATGAAACGTCGGTTTCAAAATTGCTCACAGGTCTTTCCATTAATTAAATACCTTCAATACTACCATGAATTTTTCCTTACCACTAAATATCACTAAATCCTTAAAGGAATTGTGAATAATATACTTCGTGAACCAATCATGCATGTTGGTGAACTGTAGAGATGCACTTAAATCTATGTACCAAGCAAATGCACTTGAATCCTGAATTTGCTTGTCTCTTGGCCATGACAACTACAACGTGAACCTCTACAAAAGCCCTCCCTAGTTGGTTTTTTATTAGCGAACTTTTTTCTCTAGTGATTTTTCATATGGCCCACCTTACCACAATAATTATGTGATGTTCTTTAAACTCTTGGTTGCATCCTCACCACGTCCTTTCCCTTTCTTCTTTTTCCCAATTTCCTTTGCCCATGTCATTTGTTGCAAATGCATATTTTGTACCCTTTTCCTCACTACCACTACTGAATTATTTTTTCCATATGTCCTATTATAAAATCTTGTTTTGTGGCTCTTCAAATATTAGATCAAATATTCATAGTGGTGATGTTCAAGGTTTCAATAAAATTTTCACAAGCATGTGATAAATTTTTCAGTATAATTACCACCATGTCCTCCACTTTCACTTTTCAACTAATGGTCAACCATTGTTATATGATTTCCTAAACTTTGAATTAATGCTCCTACGATAATAGATCCTCATTCATTATGTTTGAAAACAAATATTCTTCAAGAAAAAATGTTTTACCCTTATCTGAAGTCTCAAGCAACTCTCACAAATGCTTCCAAATTGGTACTGAAATATTCATCTATCATGTACAATTTAATCAACATTAATGCTTCTCTATCTCACTAATCATACTTGCAATGATCATTACCCATAGTTGTGGGCTACGTTTACCTAAAAGAATATCAACCAAAAACCCTTAAAAGAATATCAACCAAAAACCCTTACTTAAATCATTTGACAATGTCATTGCTTCCAAATATTGTAGTTTGTAATAGAAAATCTATAGCTACATTATGGCATTATGTTGGGTAAATAAGACATTGCTATAAGTCAAAAATGTGAAAATATACAGTGAAAAGAGCATAATGCTAAAAAAATCATATCCTTCCCTCCTTCAATTTGTAGTTCTACAGTAAGGGCACTTATACATTTACTAAGTACCTATAACAACCATGTATTGATGAAAAACACAATTGTTCTATGAATCTAGCCAAAACAACACGAAAGAACATATTTATGTTAATTTCTCTTGGCCTATTAGAAATTACCAAAACAACAGTTGAATCTTCCACATCTACAAATTTGCACAAGTAGTGATAACTTCAATCTACTTGCAATTCATCTATGAATAAAACTGAAGTTTTTTAGTGATTGACGATCCAAACACGTTTTGGTTCGATTATAGGTTGAAAAATTAACTTGCAATGTATGTAGTGCACAATCCAATTTCTCCTTGGTGACTTAATTTCAGGCGCTATACAACCATACATATCCTCATGTGCAGGCCAACATTGTACATCCATTAGGATCTTACATGTGGGATGATCTCACTTTACAGTATATTCTCATGTACCACTAAATTCGACAGTTTGTACATATTTTCCTAATCAATTTTGTCCAAAATCCTATAGGTATTCTTGGATATGTTGGAATTATAGGATTGAATGTGTGGTTTGTATAATTCAAGTGCCCCAAGGATTTTTAATGTGTTTGAATCCATTTATGCATTCAAAAATGTAATTTAAATAACAAAAAATACAATCTCGCAAAATATTGTATAGCCAGATTCCAAAAATAACAAAATACAAAACAGTTAAACCATTAAAATTCTCCTTGGCCATTGTGTTTGGAAATTATATGGTCATATAGCATGGCCTATGCGACCTCTCTTAAAAAAATTTCTTTAGTTGAAGATCAAATTGAGCCCTAATTTCAATTGATTCAGAACTCGTTGTGATAACAGGTAAATCAACCACATAAAAGAAACTAGTATTACTCACCAGAGTTCTATATTGTATCAATATTATGCAATCAGCTCACAAAACATAAGAAAAGATAGATCAACGACTTAAAAATTATCCTCTTTGAGGGGGAAACCTCCTTTACATTACATAAATGAACAATTCTTGTATGATACAAATGATAAGACCTCATTGGTATATATAGGAGTCTAAGGGGTCACAATATAATTAGAGCCTACATAACGATAACAATGTAAGCACACAATAATAACAATAATGGGCTTCTATGGGGCACAACAATAACAATAGTGGGCTCCACTAAAAATAACAATAAGGGGGATCCACTAGTATTAAGGTTCGTAACATGCCCCTCTCGTTCAAAAGTTTTGTCCTCAACACTCGAGTAGTTCTGGATGCTTCTGTATTCTCATCTTCCCATGTGGAATCTTCATCCTCCCATGTGGAATCCTCAGTGGGAAAAATTTTCCACTGAATGAGATACTCTAAAATTTATCAATATTGTAGTTGTCAGGTTATTGCTTCCATAATTGATTCAGGCTCAAATATGATTTTTCATTCTTCATCAAGTTCTGGTAACATTTTTTGAACTGGGAGCTTGTCAATGATAACCTTCTTTAAGCATGAAACATGGAAAATTAGGTGTACTCGATAAGATGAAGGTAGCTCTAATTTGTATGACATAGTACCAATCTTTTGCAACAACTTGTAAGGACCATAGTACTTGGGTGATAATTTATTATCCAAGCTTAGCTTGCTTGAGGGACATTATTTTGTATGTTTGTAATCATAAAAATACCCAGTCGCCTACATCAAAACTTCTTTCACTGTGATGTTGATATTCCTGTTGTTTCATTCGATGTTGCATAAGAGTGAGGTTATCCTTTAAGAGTTTGAGAACTTGTTGTTGATGCTCGATATGATCTTCCATTGCTTGAACCTTAGAATTTTCTCTTAAAGATGATGTGATTGATGATGGATGATATCCATAAAGTGCCATAAATGGGGTAATTTTTGTTGCAGTATGGAAGGAAGTGTTATACCACTATTCAGCTAGAGGTAACCACTTGACCCATTGTGTTTGTTTATCAGATAAAAAACAATGAAGATAACCTTCCAAACATTTTTTCACTATCTTTGTTTGTCTGTCAGATTGAGGATGATAAGGTGAGCTATGATTTAATTGAGTACCAAGACAAGAAAATAATTTCGTCCAAAAAAATTTAAGGAAAATGGGATCTTTGTCACTTACAATAATCATTGGGTTTCCATGTGGCTTTTGAATTGTTTCCATAAATGCAATAGCAATTGTACTAGCTTTAAAAGGATGAGATAATGCACAAAAGTGTGCATGCTTGGTAAGTCTATCAATTACCACCATGATGACACTCTTTCCTTTAGACTTGGGTAAACCTGTGATAAAATCCATTAAGACCTCCTCCCAACGCTAACTTAGAATGGCTAAAGGTTGTAACAAACCTGGGTATTAATTGTCTCAACTTTATTTTGTTGGAAAACCAAACATTCTGCCACAAACTTTTGAATATCAAATTTAAGGTCATCCCAAAAAAATTCCTTCTTAACCCTATGGTAAGTTTTTAAACATCCTAAGTTCCCTCCTAAGGGGGAGGTGTGTAATTCCAAAAGAATATTTTGTTTGAGTTGGGAATTCTTACAAAGATATAAGAAATATTTGTACCATATTGAATCATTTTCCAGCTAAATGTATCCAATGCACTAGGATCCTACTGCAACTTTTGAATCATGTCCACACCTCTTCGTCATTATTCAATTTATCCCTTGCTTTAGCTATCCAATCAGGTTGGATAATAGAAATGGCACAAAGAAATGCTTCCACGTCCTAATCCTTTCTTGAGAGTGCATCTGCTTCCCTTTTTTGTGGATGATTTCAAAGTCATAACCCAACATCTTTGTGACCCATTTTTGCTGCTCTTTTGAAAATAATATTTGTTTCAAGAATTATTTAAGACTATCATGATCTGTTTTTACCTTAAATTGTCTTCCCATTAGGTAAGTTCGTCATTTATTTAGTGCATGTAGTATTTCCAACATTTCCTTCTCATAAATAGGTTTGTGTAAATACTTTCCTTTGATTGGATGGCTTTCAAAAGAAATGGGTCTTCCTTCTTGCATTAAAATAGCACCACTTCCATTTCCCGAGGCATCACATTCAACAATAAAGGTTTTTGTGAAGTCTAGTGCAACTAAGACCAGTGCTTGGCACATTGCCTCTTTAATATGTTCAAAGAACTCAATTGCTTCTAGAGTCCAAGAAAATGCATATTTATCGAGTAACGTTGTTAGAGGTGCTTCTATTTCCCCATAATTCTTAACAAACTTGTGATAATACCTTGTCAACCCAAGAAATCCTCGAAGATGATTTATGGTTGTGGAGATTTTTCATTCCTTAATGGCTTTAATTTTGTTAAGGTATACCTTAATACCCTCACGAGATACACTACTTCACCTCTTATACTCCAAAGAAACATTTGGAGATTTTTACATATAATTGTTTCCCCTCCAATAGTTTGAGCACCCTGTCAACATGTTGAACATGATCCTTCCAAGACTTGTTGTAGATTAGTATATCATCAAAAAATACTAACACAAATTTTCTAAGGGTTTGAAAAGGGAATTCATCAAACCTTGAAATGTCAAAGCTGCATTAGTAAGGTCTGTTAGGTTCCTATAATAATAGGGTTCATAATTTTGAATTGACCATGTATATCTTGTAATATTTTACATACCTTTGATTTCTGCAAATGTTTCCCCATATTTAGAAAATGAAAAGAGGGTATGTCCTAAAAGAAAAATCAAAGGACAAAAAGAAACAAAGATCAAAAAAGTAAAAACTGCCCACTATTCATTCAATAAATATCACACCAAAATGTAACCGTTATTGGTTAAAAGACCAAAAAGGCCCCAATTTGTTCTTTTCACTCGTTTTCATTGTAAACCTCTGCTAAACCAATTCTGACACCCTGAACATCTGAGCGACCAATTTAGCCACCTTTTTCCACCTGAAGACGTTGCAGACATCAAATTGAAGCAGCGCATAGCTAGTTCAAACCTTAGTACCCACTACAACTACCACAGAACCTCGTCTGCACACCAAAAACCGTCAAATTCTAGGTATTCCTGATATAACCAGAATGACCCTGTAATTTGAAGTTATACACAGTAATTATCTAAGGTTAATTAATTAAATTAATTAAAAACCCTTCCTAAACTGAAGAAAAGCCCACTATGCAACCAGACCCCTTTTTACAGATTAAAATTACCCTCCCATTCTTCCAGACCTTCAGACCTTACCCCCAAAAGCCACAAAAAAAGCAATTCCATTGAATAAACCAAATTATGGCTTCCCAAATCTCTCTCGATGTAAGACCTCTACAAACCCCTCACCTGGATATTGACCATCTCCCTTTAGTCGATAGATACTTCCAAATTAAAGATATTGCTTCCCCTGCCCACTTACTAAAGCTCCACTGTTGGAGTAAAGACAAGTTTTTTAACCAGAATGATAACATTCACCTATGGGAGTCCAAATTTCCAAAGCGCTTGTTCCCACAGGTACACCTATTCCCAGAAATGATCCAATTCTGCCAAGCTTGCTATGTTCCTAGTCAAAGAGCCATAATCTCCCTCGACTAGCAAGTTTTGTTCACCATTACTGCAGGATCAATTAATCAAATGCTGCAAATCCAGCTAGGCCCAAATGAGACCCCACTTTCCATTGAATGTTTACTTGAACTCTACATAAAGCTAGACCTTCCCAAGAAGGCTCGTATTTTTCAAACTTTCATCCTAGAGGAGTCTCACACTCCTATAGATAGTCCTCCATATGCTGCCACCATTTTCTCTAACATAGGCAGACAGATTATTACCATGCTCTCTTGCATTCTAGGGTACACCACAGATGAACATGTGGATGAGGTTGTTCTTTCTTTCCTTTCTATCTTTTTCCCAGGCAAGCCTCTTACTACAGTTTACAACTTTTCTAAGTCCATAACAAACAAAATCCATGAACAGTTTATCAGATTACCAAATGAGAGATTTTTCAGTCAAATAAGTTTCCAGTGAGCATTCAAAAGTTAAACAGCAAGGGAAATCCAAGATCTGTCATCTTTTGAACACCATTGATCCAAAGATATTCCACTATTTTTTCTTATAAAGAGTTCAATGATTCATTTGTTCATCCAGTTATAAACATGCTAACCAGTAGCTATCATCCCAGGATAAGTGAGGAGATTAAGAGTTTTACAGTTGGAAAAGAATAGCAGAGTGGGAGACTGGTATCTATACCAAGACCACACAGAGATCAGGATATATGGATGCCAACTAGCTCCTTACAAACTGCCCAAATACCTCCCCATTAGGATATTTGCATTAGAGTACTTTAGGCAGATTATAAACTCTAATGAACTCAATTTCCTATCAGCTAGGAAGAAGACCCAATTTAAAATCAAAAATCAATTGGGCTCATTTATTTGTAATAATAGGGAAGCTGGATTAGAGGCAGATAAGATTTTACAGTAGATGATTTTCAAGAATAGTTTTATGTGGCAGTATGACCCTCATGGAATCATAAATAAACTAAGGCTCAAAATCAAATTCGGTCCTTTCATACATGATCCTAGGCCAAACATTGAGAGATTTTCCAGCTAGTCAAAATGGTTGGAAAACACTTTGATAGACATGGACAGTATTGTAGTAGATGTGGAGAATACATTAATAGATGTGGAGAATCAGATTGACAGTTCCTTTCTGCAAGTTCCAGCCCTAGAAGAATAGATGAATATTGGTCCTATTTTGCAGACTTCAGCCAATGAAGACAAAAATGTTAAGAGAACTAGGGAAGAAGGTTCTAGCTCAACAATGGACACTATAGATGACCAATTTGAGATGAGTTACAAGAAGAGGCCCAATATTAATCTTGTAACTGAACAAGAAGACACCATTGACACAGTGGAAATTACTAGCACTGAAACAATGGTTGGAATGAATAAAGGCCCAGTAGCTTCAGAACAAACACACCAGCCTTCTACTTCAAACACTCAACTCATTGAGAAACAACTCAGCATTGAAGTCTCTTCATCCAGCAAGCCTGTGGATAAAGAGAAATATATTAAAGAAAAGTACAAAGAAATTAAGTTGAGAAATGAGGCATTAAAGGTTGAGATTTATGCCCAGTACTTCAAGCAAACACCTGCCAATCAAAATAGGTTAATGTCAGCCTTTGACATTAAAACTGGGAAGATGCAAATGACATTCATGCAGCCTATAATTCAGCAACCAAGATCATCAATTGACTACAGAAAAACTGAATTTGAAGTTTTGGCCAGGGATGTTCAGCCTATTGACCAAATCGAATTCCATAAGTAGGCAAGTGAGATGATCTATTCCACCATGAAAAATAAATCTATGACTGTGCACAAACTCCAAAGCTCACTAGATAATATCACTGCACAGTATAAACTAGAAAAGGCATCCTCACGGACCAATGACAATAGAATCAAGTCACTGGAAGACTTGGTGATTGAGCTTCGGTATAATCCCAGTGATGTCAAAGTTGCAGAGAAACTGATAAAGAAAAAGAATGAGGATATTGTTGCTTTGAAGAAGCAATTGAATCTACCTCATTCAGAGCATCCACAAACCAAGGAGGTCCTTGAAAGCCAAACTCAACACGAGGAGATGATGGATCTCATTCTCCAACTAAATGATCAATTAAAAGAAATGGAGAAGGAGTTGGACAGCTTGATACAGCTGAAACAGGCCAGCTTTGAGCCAACCACTGCCACCGCCATTCCAACAGTCACTACAGTAGTACCATCAACCTTGGCAACTTCATTGGCTCCCACAGCTCCACTAGCTACAGCACTTCCATCTACAACAGCATCTACATCAGCAACAGGTTCAACAACAGTAGCAGCTCAGCCAAATGATGAGGCAAGCAAATTGGTCAAAGCAATGGACATGTCCATTTAAACCACAGAGATAAATAAACTTAAAGAAATTATAACAAGTCTAGAGGATGAGAATAAAATTGCACAGATTATGCACAAGAATGAAGTTCAGAAGTCAACTAGGTTGACTGAAAGAATGAAGAATTTGGAGAAAGAGCTGACATTGAAGGAGCCACTTGGCCAAGCTAAAGAACAGCTATGAGCCAATATCATTGACTCTATGAATGATATTTGGCCATCTATACAAGTCATCTTTGAACAAAATGATTTAGTCAAAGAGACTACAAAAGCAATTCAGAGAGTTAAGGCCGAACTTGGATACATGCAAGAAGAAGCCACCAGAATAATCCACCTCCTTAACTCTAAAAACAAATATGAATTGCAGGAGTTGGACATAGCTAATAGGACTGGCACCATACTAGATGTGAAAAAGGTGCTCACCAAGAGGAATTTGATGATGAATCTTCAGGACAAATGCCAAACCATGCAATTGGCTATAGACAGGTTCATGGGTAAGTTTGATGCTTTGAGGCAGAAAGGTCTGCCAAATCCTTTGGTGATAAATGATAGATTGATGCCACATGAAGACTACAGCAGGAAAATCAGAGAGGTGGCAAGAGATCAAGCCAATAATTCCTCTATGAAGGGGATGCCTATAGGAAAGGTTCTATATCAGACATTTGAGAACCTATTTTACCTCCAGCATGAGGTAAAACACCTTTTTGTGAACATACCCACCTTTAACAAGTACACAGAAGCAGATGAAATATACATGAAAATGGTAAATATAAAATTACCATATGCAGATACATGGGAAAATTTAAATGACTTATGCTAAAAAAATGCACAATAAAAGTAAAAACATAGCAGTAAAAGAAAAGTAGAAGGCCAGCTCAGATGAAAGAGTATTAGTGAAAGAGTATCAGTTGAAATGTCAAAGTAAAAGAACAGTCAGTGTGGAAGACCAACAACAAAGGAGAATAAACATCAAAATATCAAAGAATAAGATAACACAGCCTAATAAATAGGGACAGATTGTAGCAATTGAATATGCCTGGAGATATTTCTTTTTCCTATATTAATTCCCAAGACAGTTTGGGATATTTTGTAAACTATTTTTGTATAAATACTTCATAATTCGAAGTATAAAGGGTGGATTGCTAGACATTTCTATACTTGTATTGATCTCTAACCTGAGGGTTCATTGTACCAATTCTTCAAGTCAACAGACTAGACTGAGTAATAAAGAGATTGCATTACAGGATTCATGTGTTGAGCCACTCCAGTGGAGTATTTTCTTTGTCAAAATTGTTATTTTGTTAAGTGTTTCACAAACTTTCATGTTATCTAAATTGAATGAATTAACTAGAATTATATTACAGAATTTGTTTAAGTACACTATGTCTCGAACAGTTAATCATTTTAATGTTTTCTTCTAATATCTAGATTAGGGAACCCTTCATTGCTCCTTAGTTTCGATTGACCCCTACCATTTCCTTCATTATCCAGTTTAAGGAACCCTTAATTACTCCTTGGATCCAATTGAAAACCACTTCACCATCCAGCCTTAAGATCTGAATTTACTCAGCTACCTTGTCATGTAAACACTATCTGTAAAACTTGATCTAGTCCTGTTTTCTTGACACTTGACCCCATAGCCCAATGGTAAAAGACTTCCCTCTATCCATCTAAGTCAATAATCCCGCCACAAAATCAGAATCAAAACTGAAGTACGATCATAACTAGCCTAAAATCAATTAACTAAACAAAGTTAAATCATAAAGAGAGAGCCCTCTCTGAGCATTAGGAAGGCTAGATCCTAATCTCCAAAGTAGGTTTGTGGTTACCTCTATCATTTCTTTCACAACAACTCTAGAGAAATTTTGGAGTGATAACAAGGTCAAAAGGCATGGCCAAAAATTCATAATGACCCTCATGAGTTATGAATGTTGTTTTCAAAATGTCTTTAGTCTTCATTCTAATTTGATTATATCATGAACGAAGATCCAGCTTGGTGAAGTAAATTACTTCATGTAATTCATCCAACAATTCATCAATGACATGAATGGGAAATTTATCTTTAAGAATGAGCTTGTTGAGCTCCATATAATCCACACACACGCCCCATGATCCATCCTTATTATGCACTAATACTATTGGAGTAGAGAAATAACTTTGACTAGGTTGAATTATACCGGCCTCCAACATTTCTGCAACCATACATTCAATTTCACTCTTTTCGGCATAGGGATATCTGTAAGGCTTGATGTTTGGAGGAACACTTCCTGGAATCAAATGAATAGCATGATCATGATCACAAATAGGTGGGAGGCCTTTAGAAGTCTCAAAAACATTGGAATGATTGTCCAAGACTTTTTGGAGATCTGGAAAAATAGATGATTTCGATGTTTGAACCTCTAGTGAGCATAATTGTGTAATTTTACCCCATTGTTCTTTCTTCAGAAGCTTTTCCATGCGATTAGATCTGATTATGTTTCTTGGTTTCCCTATGATACCCCTTAATTCAACTTCCTTTCCTTCCCAAAAAAAATCAAGAAAAGTTCTTGAAAATTAAAAGCCAATATTGTAACCATTGGTCTCCTAGTACAACATCAGCAGCACCCATTGGAATGGAAAGCATTGGACTATTCAATACAAATTCCCCCATGGTTAGCTTTATATTATGGCACTTTCCAAAGAAAATTATATTTCCTCCATTAGCAACCATCACTTGACACTCTGGCGTTGGATATATGAAGCAATTCAATTCCTTGGCTATCTTACAATGAATAAAATTATGGGTACTACCTGAATCATCAACATTATTACCTCTTTCTTCTTGATATATCATTTTATCTTGAGAGTTTGAGGAGTGGTAATTCCTTCCAATGCATTACAAGATATGGTTGGATTCGTTTCTTCTTTTCTCTAGGGTTGGTTCCTGGTGTATATCATCTGTTTCTTATTCATTTTCTTCCTCCTCTTAATAATCTATGAAAAATAATTTTTTCTCGACACATTTATGACCTTTAGTGTATTTTCTATCACAACTCTAACAAATCCCTTTTTCTCTTTTTTCCTCCAATTGTTGTGGTGCCAACCTTGTAGGTTTTCGAAGGCCAGAAGTAGAAACACTTCCATCTTTATAGTTGTGAGTGGTAGACTTCCTTGTCACCATAATTTTGCTTTCAAATTTTCTTGCCACCCTAAATTCCTTCTCCAATGAATCAGATTGCCAAAGGTGAACCTCATGTTGGATGTTATGATTCCTTTAAATTCCCAATGAAGACATCAATCCTATGCATCTCTAGAATATCAATTACCCTTGTTAAGAGATCTAGGGAAGCTAGATTAGGTGATTTCTCTTACTCTGATAATTGCTTGTGATGTATTTACTTAACTTGATTAGCTTCTTATTTTTCTTGATTATATTAAATTTTTATATCATAAAACAGCTACCAAATCATAAATAACAAATAGGTAAGAGGACACAGGATGTAGGTGATCAACTAGGGCCAAAAACTCTCCACTTGAGAGGAAAACCCACAAGAAGTCTTCTTTCCTTATAAAATCTTCAAATGACGAATTCCAAGAACTAAGACCCTTGAAAAATACCCTCCAAGACCAAGTCAAATATTCCCTTCCTAACGAGCTTTCAACAATTCCTTAACAACTTCTGCATTTCCGGCCTTCGGCAATTTCTTCTGGAACTTCGACCCAGCAGTTTCTTCTAGAACTTTGACCTAGTAGATTATTTTGGAACTTCGACCCAGCTGATTATTTTGTAACTATTATCACCCCAAGAAACTCTCCTAGGTTGTATCTCGGAGATGCTCGGGAACATTACAAACTCAACATGATGTTGGAAATGGATGAATGGAAGGAATGATGCTTGTTCAAGCCAGATAACCACTCCTACTTTGCTTGACTCCAGACATGCATGAACACCCCCAGACTACAAGGCTTTAGACCACCAATTACTCACAGTTTAGGGATTGGGTGAATATGAAGAATACCGACCACACCAGCAGATGCATAGGACCTTGTGATGGCCGGCTGCAACCAGTAAAGAGGTCTGCAAATCTAATTCCCTAATGTACAAACAGGATGACATCTCTCTGGCATTAGGTGAAGAGAAACCTAAATAACACATTCACTGATACATACAAGATTTTAACACAGAGGTAGGATGACAGCTCCTCTAATGCTAAACATCAAGAGTTCAAGAAAAGTGTATAATAGGCACAGCCTAGAATGGAATAGAAATGGCAAGTGAGCAATTAACAGCAAAGGAAGCTTGTATTAGCTGAAAGTGAAGACGAGACAGTGCAAGTATCAAAGTAGTTACAGTCTCCAAAATTTGAACCTTACATCAAAATAACAACCATCAGCCTCGATTACATCTTGTTTCTGGGTATATATAGAGTTTGATTACAAAGGCACTCGGCCATTCTAAGTATGGAGGGGTCATAATTTACCACCAACCGCTTTAACTGCCTGATGGAGTCTCAGGTGCGGTTGCTAGCTGTAGTGGATGGGTTTGATCTTTCCCTACGCTCTGTTGTCCTTCTTAGGTAGGTGGAGTGTTGTGCAGAATGAAATTCCATACTATTCAATGCCTTCACCTGCTCGGGCTCTGTCCTTTTTCTCCTCGGCCATACTGTTTCTTGAATGCAGTTGTTCAAGATAAAATGCATCAGGTACTGGTGAATGGTCATCTTCATCCTTCGTGTGCCCGGAACGATTAGGGTGAGTGGACTACATGGTGGATGTACGAGCAGGGCAAAAGAGGGACATCGGTCGTTGGATCAAATGGATGGATGGTGGAGATCGCTCGGTGGAAGGTTTCGGGAGGAAACGGGGCAAGACGTTCATGAGCCATTGGATCTCTGGTGGGCAGATCCAATGGTCATCAGGCGGAGGATACGCGCAGAAATTAACGTGAGGGACAAGCGGTTTAGGCGATGGGCAGTATTTATCACACCGCCTTTGGATGATGAGTGGTAAAGGTACAAGGGGAAGTGATCCCATTAAACACATGACGTGTGGCGGTGGGGAACGGGTGAAACCACTTTTATTGTGAGTTAACGTGTAGTCGGTTTGCGAACGCGGGGAAAGCGAACGCCGTCCGATCATGGCGGAGATGATCAGACAGTGCGGATTTGATCGCACAGGTTTATGTGGATGTGACAGGGAAAAGTTGGTGAAGGCGTGCGGTCGTGTGAACATAGTCATATGAGGGTTTAAACTCCGCACTCGGGGTTAAGAGCAAAAGGTCTTATATGTGATTTTTAACAAGAGACCTGGGAAATGGAGGTGAAACGAGGATGAGTGAAGCGAAGGGGAGGGTGAGCACACTGGCATAGGCTTCTTTCGAGCAAGAAACGAGGACCGAGCTTACTTCTGGGTATTCGAATATCAGCAACATGTAACAGAGCTAACAGTAACTTCAACTCAACAGTTTCTTCTGGAACTTCAACTCAACATTTTATTCTGGAACTTCGACCCAGTAGTTATCCATCACTTCAACTTTCCCAGCAATTGTAGAAACCCTAACACAAGAGAGAGAGAGAGGCCCAAAACTTTGATATTTCTCTTCTTCTTTTTCATCCTTTTCTAGTTTCTACCTTGAGGAGATAAAACTTGCTTGAGAGTATGTCCAAATGGGGCCAAGGTACTTCTTATATATAGGCTTTTGAGGGTTACGAATTGTTATCTTTAGGCCGACTTGTCACTTCATGTAGGCTGACTTGTTGCTACTTGTTTGACAAGGTCTTGGAGGGTCTTTGACTCTATTTTTGACTCAAAAAAAAAATCTTTACAATATGTAACATTCCTAAGAGGGTCTTCCATACATGACAATGACTCAATTGACTTATAGACTCAATAACAAGCCCTAGAAGCACTCAATGGGTACTTGACCTAAAAATAAATTTCCCTTGAGCATGAAACCCATGCCTCAAGAGTGACAATAATAAATGTGTTTTTATTTTTACATAAAATCATGATTACATATGCCATTATGAATACTGAACCTAGTTACATATTTCAACACTCCCTCTTAACTAGGGAGGTATTCATTATCCATACAAGGTACTTAGACATTCTCGATCTGAAGAATTCTCATAAGAAGAGTCGGATTGGTAAGTTATCTCTTTGCATCATACCAACCAGAGTTGTCACATAGCAATGCCTTAACTAACAACTCTATCTCTCCACAAGATCAAAGCACAATAATGGCAAAACCAATGACTAACAGACACTATCATCATTGTCTCTCAAGGAACATACCCCATTTGGGTGTTCATAGGGTATGTCCTAGGACAATTCCTATCTTGGAATAACACATCCTCAAGGAATTTCCTCTTCAACTACTCTTATCTTGGATGCCCTACCACATCCTCAAAGAGTATCAGATTCCATATGCTTACCCATTCCTCCATTATTTCTTTATGAAGTGAAAACAAGAATGATGTGTCTATCTCTCCCTCTCAACTAGGGAAGATATGCTCGTTCCTATAAGAAATTTATCCAAGATCCCTCTTATCCAAGGACTTGTCCAAGCTCCCTCTTAACTAGGGACTTGTTTCCAGTAGATTTCTACTCTTTGGTGGAGATCATGGTACCTTCAGTTACTTGTAGAGATCCTCCTTTTGATGTCATGAATTTAATTTTCATCATTATGGAGCCTTCATCTTCTATTTCTTCTTCGTAGGGAATCGATAATCCATCACTTTCCTTCAACAAACCATTAGATTGAACCCATAGTCATGTCATCCCTTTTTTTTCATTAGAAAGTGATCTTCTAGTCCACATCTGGATTTTATTCATACTTCTACCTCTACCAAGTCATGTTTCCTTTAGGATCTTCCACCCAACCACATGAGTGCTAGTTGTAGGTGAAATGTACAACTCTCTTTTGGTAGCACCGTATCAACCCATACAGATATTGTTCAAAAATAAAAATAAAAAATGAACATCAAATCAAAGTTGCCTTTTGTGATGGCCTTTCATCATGACATCTACTTTCTTAACATCAACATCATGCACATTCATAAACACAGCTCCAAGACTTTCAATTTCAAGGGTCTCCTTCCTTTGCAGGCCTTCTCAGGGTCTTCATACCTTCTCTATGGAGATGTCATAGCCAATTCTTCTAGTCATCGAATGTTGACTTTTTTTTCTTATGTGACCATAGTTGCATCTTTCACGGTCTCTTCTTTCTTTCTTCACATATTTCTCCTCAGGAATTTTCATCCATGGTTCCTGCATGTTTTTCAACTACCTCATATTCCATATGAGGACATAATATGTTGATTTCATCTTGTCAATATGTGAACCAAGCCTTCATGCATCTTTCCGAAGGAAGAGATTCTATTTCTTTGATCATGCTTATGAGATTTACCCATGTTGTCTGCAACTATGGGATGACATGACTTCATCTATCAAATACATGCATACCTATCTCTTTTTTCCTTTTATTCATCTAAACTCCCTTCGACAACTACATTTCCTTGATTGAAAGTACTTCAATCATCTTTACATGTTGCACTCATTTGTCACCATACCATCATTCTTCTAACTAATGAATCCAAAACATGATGGAATCATTAGTGAGACACTTGCTTCTTCCAAGGGAGGTGAACCTTCTAATGAAGATTCAAAGGATCTTGATTATCCGAGTAAATGCTCCCTCCTAATGATGATGATGCTTGATGAACTCTTTCTACCCTTTATCACACTAGATGACTTCCTTCTACCCATAATTACTACTTATGTTTTCAATGAGGTTACCAAGAGCTACTTATTTTCTATGATGACTGCTACAACCATGTAGACTTCTACTTCATCTATATTTCAAGCTTCTATATATATGTCATGAGCTCTTGCTTCAATCGAATGCTTTTAATATGATGTATTCTCATAATATGATGCATCCTATCATACTTATAATTCTTTCTACCATGATAGCTATCTTTCATAAAAACTGAAAAGAATTAGGTAAAGTAGATTATCTCAATCATAGTAGAGATCTTTCACTTCCTCCTCCTTTTATTTCTTCTTCCCATGTTCTTCCACTTCTTCGGTGATATGGGCTTAATTTATTTCCTTCTTTTTGTTGTCCTTCTTGAGTTTTGGACAATCTCTCTTGAAGCGCCCATATTCCTGAAAGCCATAGCCTTTGATCTTTGACATATTCTTCTTTTTTTTCTGAGAACCAAATTTCCCAAACTTTCATTTTCTCTTAGCCATGGAAGAAAATTCTTGAACTTTTCACCTAGTCCCACATCACTCTTTGTTTTTAACCTAGTTTCTTCAATCTTACATAATGACCAAAGTTCACTAAATGGGGTTTCTTCCTTCTTTCCATATATGCTTGATACGAAGTTTCCCCATTCATCAGATAGTGAATTTAGCAAAACTAGGTCATCTCTTTATAAAATATTATTTCCCCCAACTCTTGGAGTTGGTCTCGTATTTCTGACACCCTCATAAATTATGAGGTTATTCCTTCTTCCTTTGATATCTTCACCTTCTATAGCTCGGTTCTTAAAGATATGACTTTTCCAGCGGTGCTTACGGAGAACAATTTTACAAACTTCTCGAAGATTTCTTTTGATGTCTCAAACTTTACAACATAAGCTATGAGGGGATCCTTGATGGATTATATAAGGATCATTTGAGCCCTTATCTCCCCTTTCATATACTTGGCTAGAGCTTGATCTTCTTCCTTTGGAGGTTTAGTGATTGAACCCTTAACATGTCAACTTCATTTTCTATGAGGATCAAATTTGTCCTCTTCTTCCATGCAAGAAATTTTGATGACCCAACCAATTCGTTACTTTCCTTGCAAAATGAAGTCATTTTGATGGATTCAGATATAGATATAAAGATACTTACTTGTCAAGTGAAGATACCCCTCAATGACAAAATCTTCAACTTGATGCCTTTAATCTTCAACTCGATGTCTTTCTTGATGATGTTGATAATAGAATATGTCTTCTTGATGAATATGTCTTCCTTCAAGTATGCTTTGATAGTGATTCTTGAATCATGAAGAGGGAGGTCACCTTGATTCCTTGATGATTATGGCAGTGCTCCTTCCTGCGTCCCTGAGATGTAGAGGCTTCAAGATGCTTCAATGTGTAGTCCTTTGAGATGAGGAAGGGTCCTTGAGATCTTCTTTGTGATGATGATTGAGAAAAGTATGAGCTTCTCAAGAATGCTTCAAATGTAGAACCCTTGTTCGGGTGAGATAGGGTTTTGAGGTCTTCTCGTTGTTGCTTCTAGATGGTGTGATCTTTGAGTAGTCCTTGATGCTCCTTAGATTGTACGGCCCATATGTATCTCTTCTTCATGATTTGATGTCCTCTTCGATTTCTATAGCTTTTCTCGATACTCCTTCAAGCTACCTTTTCTAGTCTTGTCACCTTAGCTCTAATACCATGTTGAGAGATCTAGGGTAGCTAGATTAGGTGATTTCTCTTATTTTGATAATTGCTTGTGATGTATTTTTACTTGATTATCATCTTATTTTTCTTGATTATATTTAATTTTCTTATCATCAAACAACTACCAAATCATAAATAACAAAGAGATAAGAGGACACAAGATGTAGGTGATCAACCAGGGCCAAAACCTCTCTAGTTGAGAGGAAAACCCACAAGAATTTTTCTCTTATTATCAAATCTTCAAATGACGAATTCCAAGACTTAAAAAACTTGACAAAGACCCTCCAATACCAAGTCAAATGTTTCCTTCTTGACGAGCTTTCAGCAATTCCTCAACGACTTCTGCAATTTTGACCTCCAACAATTTCTTCTGGAACTTCAACCCAATAGTTTTTCATGGAACTTTGACTTAGTATGTTCTTCTGGAACTTAGACCTTGATCGAGGTGGATATTGGTGTCCACCAACCTATTCCACTTGGACCCCCACCATTGTTTCTTTCAGTTTTTTAGTTTTCTTATTTGTAGCACAATTTCCTATTTTTTGCAATTTTTCAAGACCTGAACTTCCAGAGCTATTTTGAGGCCCTAAACGATGTTTTTTGAGGAAAATCAAGGCCAACATGGGTCATGGGGCTAGGACCCATGTTGGCCACTCAAAATTTGTAGTCCTCAGATAGATATTTCTAACGAGGTATTGTGTGCATCAAACAGAGACCATATGCCAAAGTTACGACCCCAAAAAGTTGATTTACCAGTTTACCCAAAAAGGGCCCATAGTTTGGTGCTTCATCTCCTAGGATTAGGTTTTTGGATGTCCAGGGTTTTCCATTGTTTCTCAATAATAAATAGGCCTTTTAGCCTCATTGTAACACAGTTCAGAGGCATGTAGCCACCACATCTCTTCTCAGAGATAAGCTACCATCACCCGAGCTAGTCTTATTTCCATTTTGATTGTAAGCATATTCCAACAGTTGATATTAATGAAATGAAGTGTTAATTTTGTTGCATCTCAATTTTGTTGCATCTCTGTATTTATGGTTATATTTGTAATTTGTTGCATTCTTGTTTAAATTTGGATCAGTGGTATCAGAGTGGTTTTCTCTTTCTTTGTTTTTCTTTGCATGTCCCCAACGAGGTCGAGATATAAAGAGTTAGGGCTTGAACTAGTCAACCTTTGCAACACTAGCCTTGCAAATCTCGACGGCCTCCCAAGGGAGAAGAAAAGAAAGATAAGGGAGTAGGAGATCCTATCAAAATATTGCTCGAGGAGGCCCTCGAGAAACAAAGGAATGTGATGATGGATAATTTTTCCTAAATCCTTCAACAGTTACCCACTGGTGGCACATCCACATCTAGCAGCCACTATAGAGGCACCACTCCTTTTAAAGTACAACTAAACTTTGGCATTCCCATATTAGAGGGCCAAATAGATGCAAATGTCGTAGATAAATGGATAAATATGCTAGAAGGATATTTTTTTGTTCATGATTTTTCTAGCTGGGAAAAGATTAATTTTTCTCTTCTCAAAGCTACCCACCACGTAAAGGGCTGATGGGAAACCTACTGTGAGCAGAAGGATGAAAGTACGCCCTCACTGTTTTCAGCCACACCGACTTGGAATTCGTTCTAGGATGTCATCAAGGAGCAGTACTACCCTGTCGGGAGCTATGAAGATAAATACATAAAGTGGACCATGCTACGGCAGGGAAAGGACCAAGATGTGTCAGAGTTTACCAATGTTTTTTCATACCCTTGACATGAAGTTGGGTATCAAGGATTCTGAGAAACATTTCGCACTCAAGTACCACGACTACCTACACAGGTACATCTAAGATGAGATGGATTTCTTGGACATCTCGTTGCTCGACATGACGTATCGATACGCTATCAAGATCGAGCAAAAGCTTAAACATAAGAAGCGAGACTTTTGATTTGTGAATCCGAAGCAAGGGAAAGGTGCCCCCAAACCACAAAACAAAGGACAAATCCAAGGCGGGATGGCCCAAGACAACCCACCAAATTCGCAAGCAAAGAAAAACATCATGAAGCCAAAGGACACAGGAAAGTGGTGTGAGTTCCATAAGAGCTCCACTCACAACACAACTGAGTGTCGAGCCAAGCAGTGACTAGTGGTTGAGCTTAAGGCTTTTGAATCAAATGCATGTTCTGCCTTTGAGTCAGAACCCGACAAGGGGAATGACAAAAGGAAGCAGATTATCGATGCAGATCCCAACGCCACCATTTCCACCACAAAGATCCAGAAGGAGGAACCTGAAGATCCATAGGAGGAGGATTGCCTCTTCCACTCCTAGATGTGGGTAAATGGTTCCCCGGTACAATTCATTGTCGACTGCGAGAGACAAAAGAACCTCATTTCAGCAAAGGTCATGAAGCAGCGGACTTACCGACCTGTTGTGTCTAGCAACAACCCCCCTTCTTATTTAGTGTTATCACTAATACTAAATAAGTGGGTGCCCTTAGTCAAAAAATTTTAAAATCAATTAGTGCTTGTATTTCCTTTTTCAAGAAGTTTTACCATCATAAACTGAGGAGAATACCCTTGAAAAATCTAAAAATCTTAAGTTTCACGATAAGGTAAGATAAAATCACTCCTTAAGAAATATCGCATCGCAAAAAGGATAATAGGATACCTCCTTGCAAGTCGAATTCTAAGATTGCAAGATCGCGATGCGAGATTACATATTAAAAACATATATCGCATCGCATGCCTCAAATATCACTTATGCTGAAAAACCTCAAACCACCGATATGTGATGGTGCATATCACAAAATTGCATTTCGCAGAGATCACATTAACAGAAAATTGTCATATGTCGCACTCTAGCGATATTGTGATATTGCGATATTGTGATATTGCGATAGAGCGGCAAAGCGATATTGTGATATTGCGATAGAGCGGCAAAGCGATATTGCGATAGAGTGGCAAAGCGATATTGCGACACAGCAATCTATGATATTGCAAAGAAAATCACAAAATCACTTCGTCACAGATCGTTCAGGCTCATTGTTCGAGAAATCTTTTTCCATAAACCAAAACCTGGTTATGTGCTTTAATGCTAATTAATGAGTTAGTTGCCAGTTGTTAATGAAATATGGTTTTGTGCTGATCGAAGAGCCATTTCACGTAAGGTGGTATATTTTTATATGTCTTAGGCATTAAAAGCTTTCCCATCACCTTTCCTTATCATTATTCTCACCTCACTTGTAAACTGCAGGAACGAAGAACAGAGAACTATAAAAAGCAGTATTCAAGATATTATGGGAAAGAAAGGCAAAGCTCCGAGTTCTGAAGACAAAGAGATGACGCCCTTGTATACAGACACTGCCTGTAACAGAGATGTTGGTATTACCACTTGGAAGGCATGTACAGTGTACTTGAGGAAGAGAATCCCAAAATAATGGAGGTTACAGCTACTGCAGGCTCGCATGGGTCTTCTGAGGCATCAGTTATAGATCTAGCTTGCTCGTTCTTGCACCGGATAGCGGCGAGGCCCAAAATTATCCCCTACACGGACATGGTTCAATGGGTACTGGACAGCGTTGACATCAAAAACGGACGATGTAAGACTCAGGGTCAAGAACTTATGGAATCATTATTTTCACAAAATCTAAGCATTATATCTACTAAAAAAAAAGCACGCAGGAGGCAAAAAATCGCACCAGGGTAGCCCAGATCAAGAAACGGAGACAGTTTCCGATGCGCAATTAGCGCTAATCGCACATCACTGAGCAAAACTTCTTGAAAAGGAAAGCCTCTAATTGCTCAGTCACCTGTAAGCCCAGAAATTTATAGGAAAGAACGTTAAAGGTAAAAAAGTAAAACTTGAATCCTAAAACCAGTGGTAATTGTCAAAAATATTTTCAAAATGGTATGAATATATGCTCAGCAATTGCAAACAGGCTGGAGACAGAAGGCTCAAGAAAAGGCAGAATCAATCAAAAGATTAACTAAGTTGAATTGGGATTCTTACTGGGCATATTTGGTAAAACCACACAGCCAGTGTATGACTCTCAAATGTGTCATTAATTCTGCCGAGGAGATGGCGCTAGCTCTTGCCGATTCCGTTTTCACTGGACAGTTAAAGTCGGAAGTCGTCCAGGCAACTCTTCTCAAGCAAATGCTGAACGCTTGCGATTTCAAGGAACAAATACAAAAATAGTTAGTTGTTAGTTTTAGATTCAATGTTAGTATTAATTTTGCTTTATTTTTGCTTGAAAGAAGGACGGCCATTTAAAACGTATCCTACATTTTTGTAATAAGTTATTTTTAGATTTAGTTAGTAGTATTTAAACCCTTCTCATGCATTTAGAGAAGGGTCCTGAAATTTGTCAAAAACTTGTCCTCAGAACATGCACTTTTGCAACCTCCGAGGAGGTTTTGATGAATGAATGGAACAGGATTTATTGATATCTGCATTTAATATCTGCTACTGATGTTGCACTTCTGTACTCTTAGTGGATCTTGAATTAAGAAGAAATAAATCATTATCGCTTGAAGCTCATGAGTAGAACTAGTTATAAATGGTACTTCTATCTCTTAACTATTTCTGCCTTTGTGTTAAAGTGATATTCATGTCCAGTTTTTTATATATTGATGCGTGAATGCCTGAGTTATCATTTGGCACTTTTGTACGGTGATAGTTATTTATTTATGCTTAATGTATGAGTAGCTTATTATGCGATAAGTTTTTCACAACTGTTTCGTCTAACTTTTTATACGAAGTAGTTTATCTCTATTGAATTCTTTTCTCACAACAGTTGAAGGATCTTTATTACCAATTGTTATTTGAAATCATTTTAGATCGCATAATGGAAGGATTTTATCCCGGGTTAGTGTAGAAGTAGATATTTTTGTTTATTAGAATACAATTGCATGTCATTAGATTAGAGTTAGAATTAGAGCATCTCACTTAGGAACTTTTAGAAAGGAAATATCAATTCTCAACATACACACACACATAAATTGGGAAACTGGTCCCATATCCCCAGTCGGACCCACTACACCAAACGGAAAAGGAGCTGTTAACCAAGGTCTGGACTGGGTGGGTATCCCCCTTGTTGTAGACCCGATTTTCGGGGCTTCAACATATTTGGCGCTAGAAGGAGGGTATCGAACTGTGAATGGCAAGTAATTCTAAATCAAAATACCATTCTGAGAGTAAATCGCCCTCACCATCTTCCCTGACTTCTCCATTGCATTTAGAATCTTTAAATCCAGAGCCAGAATTCGAAAGAACAACAGCCGCTGCTACAAACCCTGATATTTCAGAGCAATCTACTATTGAACCTCCTGAAGTTGAATCTTTGATTCACAAACTTCAGTGATTTTCTATATCTTCTCAAAGATCTAATAAATCTCAAGGCAGCGTGACTTCGCAATATAACCCTGCTCATCATCTTACCAGATTAAAGAGTGAAAAGTTTTGTGTTCAGCCAGCTCTACCCACAAGGAAGAGAGCAAGGAAATCACCTAAAGGGTCCGATAGAGAGACTCTTTCATCATCATCATCCATCTCAACCTCTCCACCACGAAGTCAACCATCCACTCCTCCACTTCAGATTATTGTCCACCATTCCACTGAACTTCCACATCTCCTTCTCAATCATCTAGAGTCATAATATCCTCACCTCCCCAACCGTAGGGATCATCTTCTACACTTTCCTCTGTTAGTAAGTCAGCGATGGCCCAATCTCCATGGAATAACCCAGGGGCAGTCTTAATTCCTACGCCCTTGAGTCAGATACCGGCCCATCATGGAAAATGGCTGCCTAAGTTTAATCCTAAAGCAGGCATGCTAGCGGAAGAACATATAAATAACTTTATGTTATCCATAAATCTCAATGGAGTTACCAACGAAGACGCTGTCGTTCGACTTTTTCCTTATACTCTGCAAGGAGCAGCCAGATCATGGTATTTCTCACTACCATCTGGATCTATCACTAGTTGGGATATCTTCCAAGAATAATTCCTCACTAAGTTTGGTGATGATAGGTCTACGGCGACACTGATCAACGACCTGTCTAACCTTAGGGCTGAGTCAAAGGAACCTATCAAAGATTTTAAATCACGTTTCAATAAACAGTTAAATAAAATTCCTACTGCTTCCAAGCCTAGCGAAGAAGTGCGAAGTGAGTGGTATATCACTGCTTTACCGTCAAACATAGCAATATTCATTGATAGGTCTAATAAAACAACTTTAGCCGAAAATATGAAAGAAGCAATAGCAGTAGAGAAACGCATCATAGCCCTAGAAAAAAAACGCAATAGAAGAATGAAAATCCAAGAAGGTTACTTTCAAGGAAGATCCCAAGAAGAAAACAATCGAAAGATCTGTTCTATTTAGAAGGATTGCAAAAAGGTGTGAAAACCATGCCTAACGAGATGGTTGACATTAAGAAACAAGTGGCAGAAACTTCTTCTAAAAAGCCGTACAAGCCTTATAGAAGAAACCCCTCAACTGATTCAAAGCCCCCAAATGCTATCACAAGTGTTGAATCAGAAGAAGAAGAAGAGGAGATCGCTACTGAAGAACATACCGATGAAGAAGAAGTTGTAGAGGTACAAGGTATGTGGGATTTCATCCTCCCAAATGAAGAAGATCAAGAGGCATCCCCAGTTAGTACTCAAAGTAGAAATCAACTTGATCTTCCTCAACCTACTCCTAAGCCAAAGAGCACAAGCTCAATGACTAAGGACAAAGTCGCAGCCAAGAAAACAACACCTAAAGCGACTCAAACCAGCCCAGTTCAAACAGATTCATCAACTCCATCTAAAACACTGATCGTTTCGGATGAAATGGAGTATAATATCGTAGAAGACATGAAAAAGACTAGGGATAACATCACTTTTTACGAATTGAGCAAGTTAAAACACCAACAAAAGATACTTTTGAAAGAATTACATGTTGTACCAGTTTCACCTTTGCCCGCCGCTGTAATCTCTCAAGCTTCCCATGAAATGGGAAGACCTCCAACAAATGTGATTAATAAAGTTGATCCAAATGATATCACTTTAATTGGAGGAAGGTCGAGATCTCATACTCCCCCATTTCTTCTTACTTATGAAGTTTTCAATAAAAATTTGCATAATTGCTTACTGGACTCTGGATCCTCATCTAATATTCTACCAAAATCAATATGTGCAAAGTTGAACGTTCAACCGCAAAAATTGTTGTACGCATAGTTCAGCTAGATCGATCGCAAGTTGAAGTGGTCGTCAAATTAAATCATGTTACCATAAGGTTGTCATCTAATCCAAAGGTATGTCAAGTTATCGACATTTTGGTTGTTGATATTTTGGAATTTTATGGCTTAATTCTTAGCAGAGATTGGTCAGAAAAACTTCATGGATACTTTGCAACTGACTGGTCACACATGTGGCTCCCTTACAATGGTAAGCCAAATCAAATAAAAGTTGAGCGAGAAAGACATCAGAAATACATAGTAACGGAACTGGAAGGAGAGAATGAACCGGTAGCATACAGCAATAACATCATTGGCAACTACTCAATAGATTCTTTCCTAGGAAATTTTAATGCTCATACTTCACCTTACTTAGAACATTATGTTTTATCTCAGGTAGAAAATTTCTCTCAAACAAATAGTTCTAAATGTATTAATTTTATAGATAGTCCTGTAAATAAATATTTATTTTGGAAGTTATTTTTTGACGGTTCTAAGTCTAATGAAGGAGCAGGAGCAGGATGTGTGTTAATTAGTCCAGAGAGAAATAAAACTATGCTAACTTGTAGACTCGAATTCAATTGCACCAATAATACCACAGAATACGAGGCTTTAGTCCAAGGGTTATTCAAAGCAATCGGATTAGACATCAAATATCTTCAAGTTTTCGGAGATTCTGAAATTGTAATCAGAGAGGTACGCAATACTATACATTGTTTATCAAGTCATTTAAAACATTACCAATCTTTAGTTCAAGATCTGACTAAACACTTTATAGCATTTAATATTTCATCAATTCCCAGACTCCAGAACGCTAGTGCAGACCTCCTAGCTAACGTAGCTTCCAAGCTCATTCCTTCATAAGACTTTATCCCTGATCAATTTTCCTGATAACATTACCAATTGGAGGATTTTTAATGATGATCCTAATATCGTGAGTTTCCTCACATCTAAAGGATCTTACACCAATCAAATAATTGATGAGGACCAACATGACAGACAATTGCAACAAGATAGCACTAATAATGTTATGCCAAAGTCAGTAGTCAAGTTAGAAGACCTTTATGATTTGAAAGATCGATTCAAAATATCTACCAATTCAAAACTGCAAAGTTCAACTTTGAACTATGAATTAGTAAATCTCGGAACTGATGCCAAACCACAGAATATCAACCTAGGCCTTGGCCTAGCTCCTAAAGAAAAATTAGCATATATTTGTCTCTTGAGACAATACAAAAGTGTCTTTGCTTGGAACTATGATGAACTCAAAACTTATGACACTTCCATCATCCAACATACTATCCCAATGATAGACGATGAAAAACCTGTCCAGCAAAAGTTGAGAAAGATCCATCCCAATCTAGAAAATCAGATCAAATCTGAACTCAATAAGTTATTGAAAGCCAAAATCATTTTTCCCGTTCGACATTCCAAATGGGTTTCCAATATGGTTCCCGTTAGAAAGAAAAACGGAGACATTAGAATCTGCATTGACATTCGAAATCTGAATAAAGCCTGCCCAAAGGATAATTTTCCTTTGCCTCCCATGGAGCAAATACTGCAGGCAGTCGCAGGATTAGAATTAATGTCATTCTTGGATGGATTCTCAGGCTATAACCAAGTGTTGGTCCATCCCGATGATCAATTAAAAACCACATTCATAACCAAATGGGGCACTTACGCATATCAAAAGATGCCCTTTGGTCTGATCAACGCTGGTGCCACATTTCAGAGAGCCATGGACATCGCATTCAAGGGGTTAGTTAACAAATCAGTGGTAATCTATTTGGATGATATAACTGTATATTCCAAGAAATGAAGAAATCATCTTAGATATTTAAAACAAATCTTCCAACGTTGTCAAAGGTATGGAATTTCACTTAACCCGAAAAAATCCCTTTTTGCATTAAGTGAAGGAAAACTTCTTGGATTCATAGTGTCAAAATCCAGAATTCATATTGATCCTGACAGAATCAAGGAGATTTCTGAGATACCCCTACCTCACAACAAGAAAGCCATGCAATATTTCCTTGGCCAGATTAACTTTGTAAAGAGATTTGTTCCAGATTTTTCCAGAATCATGTCTCCTTTACAAGCAATGATTAAAAAGAACTCAAACTTTAAATGGGGCCCAGACAAATGTGAGGCATTCAATATGATCAAACAAGTAATTGTTAACGCTCCATATTTAGCAACTCCAAATTTTTCCGATCCTTTTATTTTATATACATTTGCCTCTGATAGATCATATGTCGCGATACTCACTCAAGCATATCAAGACAAGGAAGAATCTCCAATTGCTTTTTTCAGTTCAAATTTATAGGGCGCTGAGTTAAATTATTCAGATGTGGAGAAACAAGCTTACACTATTTTCAAAGCAATTAAATATTTCAGACCCTTTCTACTCACAACCCACACAAAAATCATAGTACCGTTTCCAGCGGTAAGAAATCTCTTAGTGCAAAAATATGTGGGTGAGAAAAGAGCCAATTGGGTTACTGCCTTACAGGAATATGATGTAGAAATCAAACCAGCAAGTATTGTAAAAGGTCAAGGCTTTTGCAAAATGCTCACTGGAGCATTGCTTATTTCTGAAACACCATCTGTAGAGATACAAATGTACGAGGTAAGCCTAAATGATGTTGAGTCATTATACATTGATATCATATTTTATCTAAAGAATGGATATGCTCCTTCAAACCTCGATCATACCAATAAAAGATCTCTAAGGTTGAAAGCCAAACAATATCACCTCGTGAACGATGTTCTTTTTAGAATAAATTATGATTATGTTCTCCTTAGATGTCTTGAGAAATCTGAAGCTGAAAAAGTCTTACAGGAACTCCACGATGGGCCAACAAGCGGACACTATGCTGGAGACGCTACTGCATATAAAATCCTTCGCGTAGGCTATTACTGGCCCACATTATTCAAAGACTCGCATAACTACGTAAGAAAAGCGATATTACGATATTGCGATATTGCGATAGAGCAGCAAAGCGATATTGCAATAGAGCGACAGAATGATATAGCGATATTGCGACAGTGATCTGCGATATTGCGAAGCAAATCGCAAAATCGCTTCATCGCAGATCATTCAGGCTTGTTGTTCGAGAAAACTTTTTCCATAAATGGAGACCTGGTTATGCACTTTAATGCTAATTAATGAGTTAGTTGCTAGTTGTTAATGAAATATGGTTTTGTGCTGATTGAAGAGCCATTTCACGTAAAGTGGTATATTTTTATATGTCTTCGGCATTTAAAGATTTCCCGTCGCCTTATCATTATTCTCACCTCACTTGTAAACTGCAGGAATGAAGAACAGAGAACTATACAAAGCAGTATTCAGGATATTATGGGAAAGAAAGGCAAAGCTCTGAGTTCAGAAGACAAAGAGATGACGCCCTTGTATACAGACACTGCCTGTAACAGAGATGATGGTATTACCACTTGGGAAGGCATGTAAAGTGTACTTGAGGAAGAGAATCCCAAAATAATGGAGGTTACAGCTACTGCAAGCTCGCATGGGTCTTCTGAGGCATCAGTTACAGATCTAGCTTGCTCGTTCTTGCACCGGATAGCGGCGAGGCCCAAAATTCTCCCCTACACGGACATGGTTAAATGGGTACTGGACAGCGCTGACATCAAAAACAGACGATTTAAGACTCAGGGTCAAGAACTTACGGAATCATTATTTTCACAAAATCTAAGCTTTATATCCGCTAAAAAAAAGCGCGCAGGAGGCAAAAAATCGCACCAGGGAAGCCCGGATCAAGAAACGGAGGCAGTTTCTGATGCACGATTTGCGCTAATCGCGCATCTCTGAGCAAAACTTCTTGAAAAGGAAAGCCTCTAATTGCTCAGTCACCTGTAAGCCCAGAAATTTATAGGAAAGAACGTTAAAGGTAAAAAAGTAAAACTTGAATCCTAAAACCAGTGGTAATTATCAGAAATATCTTCAAAATGGTATGAATATATGCTCAGCAATTGCAAACAGGCTGGAGACAGAAGGCTCAAGAAAAGGAAGAATCAATCAAAATATTAACTAAGATGAATTGGGATTCTTACTGGGCATATTTGGTAAAACCACACAGCCAGTGTATGACTCTCAAATGTGACATTAATTCTACCGAGGAGATGGCGCCAGCTCTTGCCGATTCCGTTTTCGCTGGACAGTTAAAGTCAGAAGTCGGCCATGTGACTCTTCTCAAGCAAATGATGAACACTTGCGATTTCAAGGAACAGATACAAAAATAGTTAGTTGTTAGTTTTAGAGTCAATGTTAATATTAATTTTTCTTTATTTTTGCCTGAAAGAATGACGGTCATTTAAACTGTATCCTACATTTTTGTAATAAGTTATTTTTAGATTTAGTTAGTAGTATTTAAACCCTTCTCATGCATTTAGAGAAGGGTCCTGAATTTTGTCAAAAACTTGTCCTCAGAACATGCACTTTTGCACCCTCCGAGGAGGTTTTGATGAATGAATGGAACAGGATTTATTGATATCTGCATTTAATATCTTCTACTGATGTTGCACTTCTGTACTCTTAATAGATGTTGGATTAAGAAGAGATTAATCATTATCGCTTGAATCTCATGAGTAGAACTAATTATAAATGGTACTTCTATCTCTTAACTATTTCTGCCTTTGTGTTAAAGTGATATTCATGTTCAGTTGTTTATATATTGATGCGTGAATGCCTGAGTTATCATTTGGCACTTTTGTACGGTAATAGCTATTTATTTATGCTTAATGTATAAGTAGCTTATTATGCGATAAGTTTTTCACAACTGTTTCGTCTAACTTTTTATACGAAGTAGTTTATCTCTATTGAATTCTTTTCTCATAACAGTTGAATGATCTTTATTATCAATTGTTATTTGAAATCATTTTAGATCACATAACGGAAGGATTTCATCCCGGGTTAGTGTAGAATTAGATATTTCTGTTTATTAGAATACAATTGCATGTCATTAGATTAGAGTTAGAATTAGAGCATCTCACTTAGGAGCTTTTAGAAAGGAAATATCAATTCTCAACACACACACACACATAAATTAGGAAACTGGTCCCATATCCCCAGTCGGACCCATTACACCAAATGGAAAAGGAGCTACTAACCAAGGTCCAGACCGGGTGGGAATCCCCCTTGTTGTAAACCCAATTTTTGGGGCTTCAACACGACCATAACACACCCACAACCATACACCATCGGTTGGCTTCACCAAGGATGGTATCTTCGCGTCAGCCAATAGTGTGGCCTTCCATACAGCATCGAGCCCTTCACGAATGAGGTATTATGTGGCATTGCTTCCCTTGATTTTTGTGATGTATTATTAGGCCAACCATACTTTTGGAAGTGAAATGTTGTATATGAGTCAAGGTCTTGCACTGTTATTGTTACCTTGGGAAATAAGTTGTACAGGATACCGGAGGTAGCACCACCTATCGTCATCTCTCTGGTTACTACAAAACAATGTAGTAAGCTCATTTCCAAAACCGGGAAATTTGCTTTCCTGATGATACGCCCTTAGGGAAAGAAGAACACGGTGGCCACGACCTCTAGACAGAGCCCCTTCGCACGACAACAACAGATGGACAAGGTTGTGAAGGAGTACAAGGACATCTTCATCTCCCCCGTAGGGGTGCCTCTGCACTGTCAGGTCAAGCACTCCATTGATCTGATGCCAGGTGCATCGTTGCCCAATGGACCAATCTATCCATGCTTTGTTCTAGAGAACGATGAAACCAAGAGGCAGATTGAGGAGCTATTGCAGAAAGGTCACATCCCACCGAGTTCATCATCCTATAGGAGCTCGATCGTGTTGGTACAGAAGAAGGATGGGACTTGGAGACTATATTGACTATCGGACGCTGAACAAGATCACTATCCGGAATAGGTACCTAATCCCATGGATTAATGACCTTCTGGACAAACTCAAGGGGGAAAATATTTCAGCAAAATCGACTTGAATTCTAGATATCATCGGGTACCAATCGAACCCTCTAATATGTGGAAAACTACCTTCAAAGCCAAGGAGGGCCTTTTTGAATGGCTAGTTATGCCTTTCGGATTGACAAATGCTCCTACAACCTTCATGAGGCTGATGGATGACATATTGTAGCCATTCACCAACTCATTTGTAGTGGTATACTTGGATGACATCCTGATCTTCAACCAGAGTTGGGAATAGCACCTCCACCACATCCGACAAGTTCTCCAAACACTGCAACAACACAAGTTGTGTGCCAATTTGGAGAAATTTACTTTTGGCGTGACCCAGGTTCAGTATTTGGGACACATTATTGATGAATGGGGGGTGCATGTGGATCCAACTAAGATCCAAGTCATTCGAGATTGGCCAGTCCCAACCACTCTAACAGATCTCCGCAGCATTCTGGGTCTTGCCAAATTCGACCGTAGGTTCATGTTGGGGTTCTCTCATATCACTTGGCCCTTGAGTCAAGTCACCAAAGGAGGATCGAAAGAAAATTTCTTTTGGTCTGAATCTCAACAGAAAGAATTCGCAGAGTTGAAACATCGTCTCTTCTTTGCACTAGTGCTCACATTACCAAACTTGGAACAACCATTTGAGATCGAGACAGATGCCTCTGACTATGTTATTAGGGCAGTCCTTACTCAACAGGGGCATCCAATGGCATATCATAGTGAGACACTTTCAGACATAGTCCGGAAGTATCCCACTTATTATAAAAAGATGTATTCCATTTTGCAAGCTTACTGACAATGGAAGCATTATGTTTTGGGGAAGGAAACGGTCATCCACACACACCACCGACCCCTGCAGCTCATACAGATGCAAGGGAAGTTGCATAATGATTATGATCACCATCAGAAATGGTCCACATACCTACAATAGTTCTATTTGATATCAAGTATAAGAAGGGAAGCACCAATAATTTTGCAGACTGTTGTGAAACCAGCTCAAGAAAAGATAGAAAAGATAGATCAACGACTTAGAATTCAGCCTCTTCGAGGGGGCAACCTCCTTTACATTACATAAATGAACAATTCTTGGATGATTCAAATGAAAAGACCTCCTCTCTATATATAGGAGTCTAAGGGACCATAAAATAATCAGAGCCTACATAACAATAATAATGCAAGGGCACAATAATAATAATAGTGGGCTTCTATGGGGCTCCATAGTAACAAT
>APFE030742860.1:21868-38032 GCA_000404065.3 Pinus taeda | reverse complement strand
ACCTCCTTTACATTACATAAATGAAAAAATCTTCGATGATTCAAATGAAAAAACCTCCTTTCTATATATAGGAGTCTAAGGAGTCACAATATAACCCAGCCGACCTAACAATAATAATATAAAGCCACAAAAATAACAATAGAGGGATTCTATGGGGCACAGTAATAACAATATGGGGACAATGGGGCACAACAATATTAATAAGGGGTACAACTACAATAGTAATGGGGTAATCACTAGTATTATAGGGACCCAACAGAATTTGAAGTCTCAACGATTGGCTTAGTGCATATGGTCCTACCTGAGTGTGAAGTCAATGATTGGTTTACTGCCTTTGAATCTTTGAGTTATTCAACATATACGTGGTGAGATTACAATAAGAATCATTGTCATTTATTGACACCCGTTGGTGAATAAGGTGGCATGTCTCTACCCCTGGGGTTTTAGCCCGCAAAACTGGGTCTTCAACTTCAACCTCAATTTTCTCTCAAATCAAGAGGAACCACGAGGCATACCATATATCAACGGAAACATCTCGTTCAGGAGGATCTATCTAGAAGGATCTGGACACAAGATTCCATGAATTTCCATGTCAAATTTGACATGGAAGATCGGGGTAGCTCCTAGTGCTGCTTGGGTTAACATAAATGACAACCCTACGTTTTGCAAGCCTAATAAGGATCTTGCTAATAATTGATCCTAGGGGTGTCGCTTTCTATATCCCCTGCTAATCTATCTCCCCTATCAATCTAGCTAATCTAGTTAGGTTAGTAATGTTCCCTCCCTAATCTAGGTAATAAGTGGAGGTGTGTAGTCAATCCTCCCTAATCTAGCTAAAATGGGACGGTGTTGTTGTAAAGGTAACCTTCCTTGCTAATAAGTCTAGGGATGTTGAACCTTGCCCTGTTCTTTTCAACGATGTGTCACTATCCTCCCTGCGGCCAGTAAGATATATAAAAGGTTTGTAACTATTTTATCCTCCCTCCAGGCCTTACACATAGCATCGGCCTGAGCCTATTATAATAAATATGGGGTTGCAAGACGAAAGGTAATACCTAATCTATAAAGCTACCGAGGAATAAAGATCTACCCAATCTTGCAAACATGGGCTTGTACTATATAAATAAGGCAAGGTGAAAGCCTTGGGTAATATCTTACCTAATATAGCTAATAAGGCGGTATGTTATCGTAAGCTTTCTAATAAGATTGTGTCTAATCCTAATGTTGTCTAATAAGTCTACCAGATCTACTTCTTGTTATCCTTCTTGCTTGGGATATTAATTATTTGTGCAAGCAAGCCACTTTCTAGTGATCTTGATCTTGGCGTGTCCCCCTCTTGATGTGGATCTTGTTGATAGGTTTGCTTTGAATCTGGCTTGGCTTTCGCTTTCGCTTGTGTGATGTTCCTTTTTCTGGTGTTCTTTATGGCATGCTTATGATGGACTTCCAGGGTTGGAGGCAGATAAGTCACAAGTGCAGGTTTACTTCATCAATGGACCTAGGGGCTTTTGGATATGTTTTATGGGGTCTGGACGAGTTCACTTGCCATCCTCCATCATCAGGATTGATTCCGCACAAGTCGCTCCTCATTCCATTGCATTCCGATAATTCTCGTAAAACGAGGTTATTATTGTGCATAACTCATTTAATTACGTTCAAGGTGGCTTTCCGAGACGAATACTTTAAGGAACACCTTAGTTTAATAGCTCGTTGGAACTGGAACAAGAAGATCTATAGGATGGGATGGTTAGTAGGGATTTTAGTAGCCTAAGGAAGCGTGATGGCCGACTTACCCATTTCCACATTATTAATTGAAAAAAAAGAGGCAAATGAGCTCAATGATTAATATAATAATAAAATAGGAGATTCTAGAGAGGTCCATTAGATTTATAAAAAATAGGAGGCCATTGGAAGGACATCTTGGATTTGATATTGCTTCTTCTATGAGAGGTTGGGAACCTAGTTCTCTACTTCCCCAAGACCGAAACCCTCAGGTGATTTAGTGAGATTAGGCGAGTACCCATCTCCCCTTGGTGAATTCTTCCAAAATTCACAAGAGAGCTTAGCAGTGACAGTTCAGTTTAGTTTTGGCGGAGGGCCCGTGCAACACTGGAGCAAATCTTTGAGACCGGTTCTATCTCAACTATATCACCTATTTTGTTACTTCAACATGTAGAACCCCATATATTATACTAAAAGCTGAGATTATTTCTGCTCATTGTATGATTAAATTTCATGCATTCCCTTGTTCTATTTTACATGGAAATCTTCTGTAAATTGAATGGTAATCTTATGGACAAAATTTGGTTTAATTAGTTTTCTGCAAATCTACAAAATATTACGAAAGGGATATTACAACGGTATCAGAGTTGTGCATCCTACTAACCTAAGGGTTATTGCAAAGAAATTTCGAAAAAAAGTCTGTGATCAAATAATTGAAGACATTTTCCTGAAAATTGTGTGAAATTGTCGCTTAAATATTCAACAATTTTTATTTGAAATTGTTGAATTATTTGGCCAAGAATTGTTGAAGTGGAGCCCACTCATGTTTCACATCAAATTTGCTAAGGACCAAAATTTTACTTGTCCAAATTATTACTGAAAGACCGTGAAACAAATTTCATACGAACCGAGAGTGCCAGAAGTCGTCGATCAAATTACATCAAGCTTTTCTGGCATTGTAGCATAGATCAAATAAGTTCGACGAGCCCATGGAATATTATTAAAAGGGAGTCATGAGCAATCAAAAGGAGTCGTAAGCGTAAAGGTAATTTGTGAAGAGGTGGGGGCCATAAAATTATTTTTCTAAGGGAGTCAGGATTTAATTTGCAAGACACAAATATTTGAGCTAGAAATTGCATGTCTTCTATTTATGATTGCCAGACAAGGGACAAGGGGACACATTCTTCAGCTTATTTTAAGTAGCCAAAGTTATTAAAGTCTAATTTTATTTTAAAGAGTCGTCCAATATTTTTTGAAGCCATTTGAAATTCAAGTCATTTTATTTTATTTGTTGGGGGTCAACTCAAGTTCAAGGGTTGAGTGATTGTTTCTAGGACCCAAGTAAAATTCCACTGCAAACGAAGCCCACATTCTCCACAAGCTTTGTGACCATGCTAGACTCATATAAAGATCTGACTGTGAAGACTGTCGCCCTAGCAAGTTTTCAAAGCCGAATTAGATTGGTGGGAGATCATGAGTTGGTATCTTATTGATGGTGTGATATTCTTAGTCAGGGGCACAGTAGAGCGGGGACCCCTAGACATGTCAGATACTGGATGCCCTAGTTGGCAGTGGGATATAGGTTGACAGCTCTTCAGTATTCCATCTCGGCAGCAAGAGAGTGGGATTAGCATTGGATTGAGTTAGGCGTAGGACTGGAGAGAGGTGATGAGTTGGTACGTTGTTGCTGGAGTAGCATTCATAGTCATAGCTATAGCACCATAGGAGCCATGGAGCATTGATACTTGTTCTTGGTGGCATTGGGATTCATAAGGATTTGTTGATGTCAGTCAGAGGTTGGTCTGGGATCCGGACATTGAGGGACCGGATCATGGTGGGTTGACACAGAGGGATAGCATCACCCAGTGGTCTGTATCGGATCCAGGCATTGGGTCTTAGTTGCATTGGGCCACCCAGATGGTCCATAGGTTTAGATTGCTTGAGGATAAGCAACCTTGGGGCAAGAGGATTTGTGATGTTTCTTTTTCTGGTGTTCTTTATGGCATGGTTATGATGGACTTCCAGGGTTGGAGGCAGATAGGTCACAAGTGCAGATTTACTTCATCAACAGGCCTAGGGACTTTTGGAGATGCTTTATGGGGTCTGGAGGAGTTCACTTGCCATCATCCATCATCAGGGTTGATTCGGCACAACTCACTCCTCGTTCCATTGCATTCTGATAATGCCTGTAAAACGGGGTTGTTATTGTGCATAACTCATTTAATTACGCTTAAGGTGGCTTTCCGAGAGCAATACTTGACAAGACACCTTAGTGTAATAGCTCGTCAGAACCAAAACAAGAAGATCTACAAGATGAGATGCTCAGCGGGGATTTTCAGTACCTTGAGGAGGCGTGATGGTCGATTTACCCTTTTTCACATTAAAAAGAATATTTTAATTGAAACAAAAGAAGTAAATGAGCTCAATGATTAAAATAATAATAAAATAGGAGGTTCTAGAGGGATCCATCAGATTTATAAAAAGGAAGGGGCCATTGGAAGGACATCTTGGATTTGATATTGCTTCTTGTATGAGAGGTTGGGAACCCGGATCTCTACTTCCTTGATAGCCCCAAGACATAAACCATTGCGTGATTTAGTGAGATTGGGCGAGTACCCATATCCCCTTGGTGAATTCATCCAAAATTCACAGGGGAGTTTAGCAGTGGCAGTTCAGTTCAGTTTTGGTGGAGGGCCCATGCAGCACTAGAGCAGATCCTTGAGGCCAGTTCTATCTCAGCTATATCATCTATTTCATTACTTCAACATGTAAAACCAAAGTTTATACATTATACTAAAAGCTGAGATTATTTCTGCTCATTGTATTATTAAATTGCATGCATTCGCTTATTCTATTTTACATGGCAATCTTCTGTAAATTGAATGGTAATATTATGGAGAAATTTTGGTCGAATTATTTTTCTACAAATCTGCAAAATATTCCAAAAGGGATATTACAGTGGTATCACAAATGTACATCCTGTCAGCCTGAAAGTTATTGCAGAGAAATTTCGAAAAAAGTCCGTGATCAAATAATTGAAGGCATTTTCTTGAAAGTTGTGTGAAAACGTCGCTTAAATATTCAACAATTTTTATTTGACATTGTTGAATTATTTGGCCAAGAATTGTTGAAGCGGAGCCCACTCATGTTTCACATCAAATTTGCTAAGGACCAAAATTTTATTTGTCCAAATTATTACTGAAAGACCCTGAAACAAATTTCATACAAACAGAGAGTGCCAGAAGTCATTGATCAAATTACATCAAGATTTTCAGGCATTGTAGCATAAATCAAATAATTTTGACGGAACCAGGGAATATTATTAAAAGGGAGTCGTGAGCAATCAAAAGGAGCCGTGAGCTTAAAGGTAATTTGTGAAGAGGTGGGGGCCATAAAATTATTTTTCAAGGGAGCCAGGATTTAAGTCGCAGGACATAAATATTTGAGATAGAAATCGCATGTCTTCTATTTATGATTGTCGGACAAGGGACAAGGGGGCACATTCTTCAAATTATTTTAAGTGGCCAAAGTTATTAAAGTCAAATTTTATTTTAAAGAGTAGTCCAATATTTTTTGAAGCCGTTTGAAATTCAAGTTGTTTTTTTATTTGTTGGGGGTCCACTCAAGTTCAAGGGTTGAGCGATCGTTTCCAGGACCGAAGTAAAAATTCCATTGCAAATGAAGCCCACATTCTCCACAAGTTTTGTGACCACGCTAGACTCATATAAAGATCTGACTGTGCAGACTGTCACCCTAGCAGATTTTCAAAGCCGAATTAAAAGGGGCATTTTCAGAGACTCGTCTTGCCCAGTTTGAGACCAACGACTGAGGGTTTCATGCTCAGAATTTCTAGTGCTAAGGTCAACTTCTGTTCAACAAAAAAAAAGGGTCGAATTCTTTTTGAGTTGAAGACTAATATATAGACTTTATCTTTGGGCCAAGTTTCTATTCTACAGGTGGACCGAGTTTTTGAAGCTCCCATTTCATCAACACTCTATGGGTCAATTTTGGTACAAAATAAATGCAATGATTTCCAAAGGTGCCAAGTTGAAGATTCCTGTCGAACGACTAGATTATCCTGTGTTTCCTCAGAAATTTGTATGCCAAGAGGAGTGGTTTATTTCTTCAGAATTTCACTAAATCGTGTGGCTAAGATTTCCAGTGAAGGTGGGTCAAATTTATCTCTCGAGAGAAGGCTGCATCCCTCCTTATTCTTCAACAGATCTATTTTATGCACAGGGTATATTCCTCCACCAGCAAGAGGGTTGAATTCATCAAATTATTAAAGGCTAAACCTCTGCATAATTTCTGATTAGCAGGGGATCCTAACAATCGGAATTTCAATCAAATTCTTGAAGGCCAAGTGGTCTTGTTGAAGGGTTGGGTGCCCGAGTTTAGAGTTGTTGCTGGCTGTGACAGTTTCAAGTTGAAGCTGGGAGCATATATCAGTCCCGTTCATGAGGTTCTCCAAAGATAACCTACAGGAAAGGCAGAGTAGTAGTATCTTCATATTGGACAGCATGCAAGTGTTGGACACAATTGGAGCCTCCTCTATTCTGTGCGTGCTAACTCAGAGAGCAGCATTCTAGGCATAAAGAGTTGCTGGTTCAATCTTGTGTGCTTGGAATGATTCTTGGGCGTGGATAGCAAGGACACGAGGCATTACTGCTTATTTTTCATTATTACACCCACAACAAAAAGGCTCTTGCTGGCTGTGTTATCTACAGAAAGGGAGTCTATGCAAAAGAATACCAAGGATTGTGGCTAAACGTACTCTTTCCCTTGCACCAAATGACATCCATTGCTTCTAGCAACTGACGTCCAAGCTGTTGACACATGAGCAGAACCTCAGAAAACCTCCAGGCTCCATTTTCTACTTACTGTGTTGCATGGTTACTAATTTAATGATCACAGAAAAGTAATATATACATGTGTAGGCTATTATTTCTGAATATGTGACAGTACTGGAATAAGTCTGCGTAGCTATTTTTCATGACATATGTATTTTCGGTGGCTGACTGAGCACAAAGTTTGAACTCTAGTATGATTGCACCCCTGTACTGGTGGAGTAAAATCATTCAATGCACTTACACCCACAACAGTCCTCAAAAGAAGTGTTGACAGAACTCTCAACCACGCACCAAACCTTGTAATGACTTCTCATATGCTAGTATGCATGGTACCTTATATCAAAGTTACATAGAAATGCCTTGTATCTTATATTGCTGCAATTGCCTTGAGTGGCAGAGTTGTTGGGTGTCTACATGTTGGTATCTTAGAAGCCATTGGATCAAGTTATATATGACTGAATGAGAGGGTAGTGTCGTGCATACTGTGGTAGCTTTACATTTTGCTACAATTGATATTAAAGTAGCATTTTGCATGTTTGAGTGTGACTCTTGGAGGTTTGAGTAGTTATTGTCCATTATATGGCTATGTGTCCTAGTTTGGTTTGTATCGCTGAAGGTATTTAATGAACAGAATTGGCGTCAATTTGAGTGTTGGGCTGTCATACCATGTATGCTACCCATAAAAGGTTAAGGGACTATATTGAGTCAGTTGGTCATTTATTGTATATTTTGTTATGCTGTCAGTCCTAGTCATATATATGTAATTGCCATCATTCAACAAAAACATGGATGAAAATTTCACAAAATCCCTTCATAAGCTAGCAGCAACAATTAACTGATTATTCTCCAAAAGGATACTTACCTTGATACAACAAGAGTAGCCACAAAAAAAGCATGAATTGGGGTTACAGCGAAAGCCCTTCTCAAACTAGAAGAACTTGGTTCACTCCTCTCCACGCTGCATCAATCAGATGGGAAGAACTTGGTTTGGGCTCTAAAACCAGCAATGCTTGTTCTCATGCAAGACAAATTTTTTGGAGCATCCTTGTGTAGGGGTGTATAGGGGTCAAACTTCCAGTTGCTTCTTGTCTTAGTAGTAGCATGATGTTGACCGCACCTATACCTCCTTACAGTGATGGCTTTATGAGGAGACTCTTCAGACTGATTGTGGAGACCTTTCAGGATTTGGATAACAATGAGGGCCCTACCTTTGGGAAGAGGCTAGAGATTCTAGAAGTCATGGCCTTAGTTAAATCTTATGACCTCATGTTTGAGCTCGGGTGTGACGACATGGTCCTACATATGTTCCAATGCTTCTTCAGCATTAGGAGACATCATCCTGATACAGTCATAACACACATGCAGTCCATTTTGTCCTCATGTATGGGAGACCATGATGCCATTTGTAGGAGGTTGCAGTCTAAGTTGTTGACCATTTGGAGGGAGGAACAGTTGGTTTCACCTGCTGCTTATGAACTAGCTGAAAGGTTAATTGAGCAGAACATTGGGTTTTTTAGGAAACGGTTGACCTAGGAGAAGTTACAGTGGATTTATGGTGACCAACCATGTAGCAGGAATGAGTTGAGGAGGAGGGGTCTTTGCTTCATCTGCAAGGAACCTTGGGGACATGACCACTCATGCTTGATTGATGCAGAGGAGATGACAGGGGCAGAGTATGGGGAGATCCCTTTTGACTTTCAGGGTGAGGATTCTGCTTCTATGATTGAGTCCATGAGTTCATATGAGGATACCCCCGAGGACCATGAGCAGTCATATCGGTATGTTGACAGCGGCCTAGGTATGCATTCATGTGAGATGGAGTACAATGAGCAGCATATTGTCCAAGTAGACTTGTCAGTTGAGCGACTGATGATTCAGCATGGAGAGCACATAGAGGAGCAGGAGTCAACTGAGAGGGACGATATGCACAGTATGCATGATGAGCCTTTTAGGGAGAGCGAGTTGGAGGTTTATATTGAGCCCATGATGGAGGAGGATGAGCAGCCATCCGTGGGGCCAGCCATTGATAAGGAGCAGGTAGATGTACAGATGGCTAGCAGGTTGATAGTATTCGCGGACGCGTGTCCTCAGGAGGTGCATAGGTTTGACAGGATAGTTTTGCAGGAGGTTGGTACACTGGAGAAGCACAGAGTTTCCTATCAGAGGAGAGAGATGGCAGTGCATCCATCTTGGGTCTACCCATTGATGAGGTGCAAACAAATCTAGTGGCAACCAGCTTAGTTGTAGCATTTTCAGATAGAAACCCTCTCCAAGAGTACATAGATAGGGCTCGCAGCATAGCTTCCCCACTTTTGCCCATTTTAGGGAGAGGGGCAGGATTTCTTGGATAGATTTTGTTGGTTGACCGGGTAGAGCATCAAGAGTTGAGCATGGACCAGTATCAACCTAGTAGACGTATTCCTTGCACAGGTGTCCATACATTAGATTGGCAGGAGATCATGAGTTGGTGTCCTATTGATGGTGTGATATTCTTAGTCAAGGGCATAGCAGAGTGGGCACCCATAGACATGTCATATACCTGATGCCCTAGTTGGCAGTGGGATATAGGTCAACAACTCTTCAGCATTCCATCCCGATAGTAGGAGAGTGGGATTAGCATTGGATTGAGTCAAGGGTTGGACTAGAGAGAGGTGAAGAGTTGATTTGGGGTAGCATCAGATGTGCTCTAAGCCTCAAATTTTGCAGGGAGGCTTGGGCTTAGGTATTCTAAAGAACCCAGAAAGTGTTTTGGGAAATTCCAGCTAAAGTTGATTTTATTAAAATAATTAATATTTTTAATGGGGTTCTTAAGCCTAAACTTAGGAAAGTTAAAATAGTAATGGGTATTAATCTAATCAGGGGTGAAACTTCTAGAAAAAACCATGGATCAAGCCAAAATGATCTAAGCCTTTGATTATGTTTTAATCTAGGTCGTTGGTTGTCCAACGGAAAGAGGGTCTTGAGAGTCATTTGGAAAATACACAGAGATAGAGAAAATCTATTTTTTGAAGTGAGAAGTTCTCAGGAGGAAAAATCAATTAAGGAAATATCTTGCAGTTGAGGGTCAGGGATAGCAGCTTCTAGAGAAAGAGTTTCTCAGCTGAAGATACATCAGCAGAGAGAGGCCATAAGAGATCCAGAAGCCTTGACGCAGGGCCAGAAGGGCCACGCAAAAGTGACACAGAGGCAGTGAGAGAAAGTAAAAAATTAGAGCAGAGGGTCAGTTTCAGCAGCCAGAAGCAGGGGTGTGAGACTGGGAGGCTAAGAGCAACAACTCTGGGCTATTGATTGAATCCCCAGTTGGGTGATGTAGTGCCTGGAAGGGTTGATGTTGGGATAGTGTAGAGGCAGTGATTGTGTGAGGTAAACTCACAAAGCTTCTGCCAGTATTTCTCTCTGTAACTGAATAACCCTGTGAGGTATTCAGTGATGTATTCAAATTTTGCTACTTCTTAAATAATAATAAACCCTCAGAGCTATTGCACTGGTTTTCCTGCAATGGGTTTTTCCGACAACTTTTGTCCAAAAATAACCGTGTCCTATGTGCTTCTATTTTCCTTGCTTAGTTTCTATGTTTCAGAATCATAATTAAATTGGTGTAGGCTACTTCAGTTATTTGCTTCGATGTTTCATGAAGAAATCTGAAATAAGTGTGTAATGTTATTTACAATCTAGGAGAAGTAGATTCAACTAGTTGCAGTAGGATTCCTGAGATTGTTAGATCTAGGAATTTTCACATGGTATCAGAGTTGTTGATTTGAAACAGGGAAGAGCAGATCCAGCACTGAAGTAAGGGCTAACTTGTTGCAGCAAGCAACAATTCAAATCCCCTGAGGGATAGTGCAGTTCTAGCCAGGAGGGCGAAATTTCCGTGGGTGTCTCTCTCTGAGTGAGCCGAAAGAGAGGTAAGACCTTCGGATCGAAAACTTGCCAAGGTAGAAGGAGCTATGCAGAGCCACGCAAAGCTAGAGGGACGCAGTTTTCTGGAAGCTAAGTGCTGGGCAGAAAAGTCGTCAGAAGGAAGAAGTAGATCGCATAGTGAGGGAATACTTCCTCGGTGATTTCTTACCGAGGAAATCAACATTTCTCATTTACAGAGCAGCAGAGGAGCAGCAACTTACCAGCTCCATCAGGGAGTGTGTAAGTTAGCGTAAGAGCTACGGAGTAGGGAGAAGGAGGGAATTCAAGAATTTTCGAAGGAGATGGCAACCAGTGACGTGAGGGATCAAGACAGGTTGAACTGGACTTCCAACTATGCCGTCTGGAAGGCTAGAATGACCTTCCTTCTAGATGAGCATGCCCTCAAGACTTATGTTGATAATGTGGTAGTTGTCCCGACGGATGCAAATCTGCTGAAGAAGTACAAAGCTGAGATGGCTAAGGCGAAGAGAATGATCTTGGATGGAGTCAAGGAACACGTGGTGTGCTACGTTGCTAGCAAAGGGACCATTAAGGAGATGTGGGATGCCTTGGCCACATTTTATCAGGGATCTTCCGAGCAGCAAAAGATGTACTTAGAGCAGAAGCTAAGATTTACTCAGATGCAGAAGGGAGAACATGTGGATCTATTCCTCACAAAATTGAAGGAGACTCGTGATAAGCTTGTCAGTTGCAGGACATAAACCTCAGGATCCAGAGTTAGTGATACTACCTCTAAATTTCGTCTCAGATGATTGGAAAATCTTTGTCCAGAGTATCCTGGGCAGAGCAGCTTTGCCAAATTGAGACGAGATGCGGGCGCTCTAAAACAAGAAGAGCTGAAGAGAGACCTACTCAAGGTCAAACTTGATGGGAGCAACAACAGCAGTGGGTCAAAGCCCAAAGTAGAGTAGGAGGATAACACGGCCCTTGCATTGAAGGGACAGCCAGGGAAACAGAGATGAAAGAAGGACGTCTCGCAGGTGAAGCGCTTCAGATGTGGTGAGATGGGCCACTATGCATTCCATTGTCCTTTGAAGAAAAAGGACAAGGATGAGAAGCATGATCCCAAGGTTGCAGCCGCAAGGATCGAACAAGGGGAGGAGTTCACCATGACAGCCAAGATACCTCCGGGAGGGAGGTGGGATGATATAGAACTGTAGTTCGATAGAGCTACAGATGGGTAGGATCCTTGAGGAGCCCACCTCTTGGATCATCACCTTGCTACAAGAGCCCATGATCAATAGTAGTGGGATGGTGGAGTTTCAGTTGGTGCCATGGAGTGTTGATTCGACAGATGCAATGGCTAGGAGCGCCAGAGACTGAGCAACGGAGAGCAGAGAAGCAGTGGTGCAAGGAGGTACAGTATAGAGCTTCAGTAGTGCAGTGCCTTCAGAGGGGTAGCATGGGACTAGTAGCAATCAGGATGTCAGCTTCAAGGAGTATTCACTGGATACTTGTCCAGTTTTGGGTATTTTCAGTTGCTTCTCTTAGCAACTGAGTTGCAGGGCAAACATTGTGTTGGGAGGAAGGACCAGTAGCAACACGGATGCAAAGGGAACTACAATACAAATGTAGCATTGGTAGTGGCAGTGTCAAAGGCAGCAATATAGTAGCAGAAGCAGTGCAGTAGTTGGTGGACAGTAGGTCAAACATCAGCAGCACAGAGACGATGCTTCAGAGTTAGAGTAGTATGCAGTAGCAGTGTATTGCTAGAGCAGATTCCTTGCTAAGAGGGAGTGGTTATTTGGGGTAGCATCAGATGTTCTCTAAGCTTCAAATTTTGTAGAGAGGCTTGGGCACAGGTATTCCAAAGAACCCATAAAGCGTTTTGGGAAATTCCACCCACAAGTGATTTTATTGAAATAATTAATATTTTTAATGGGATTCATAAGTCTAAACTTAGGAAAATTAAATTATTAATGAGTATTAATCTAATTAGAGGTGAAACTTTAAAAAAAATCCATGGATCAAGCCAAAACGAACTAAGCCTTTCATTATCTTTTAATCTAGGTCGTTGGTTGTCCAACAGGAAGATATAAGAAGGGGATTGAAGGTCATTTGGAAAATACACATAGAGATAGAGAAAATCGATTTTCTGAAGTGAGAAGTTCTCAGGAGGAAAACTCGATTGAGGAAATCTCTTTCAGTTGAGAGGCAGGGATAGCAACATCCAAAGAGAGAGATTCTCAGCCGAAGATACATTAGCAGAGAGAGGCAGTAAGTGATCTAGAAGCCTTGACGCAGAGGCTGACGTGGGGCCAAAAGGGCCACAGAGAAGTGATGCAAAGGCAGTGAGAGAAAGTTGAAAATCAGAGCAGAGGGTCAGTTTCAACAACTAGAAGCAGGGGTGTAAGACTGAGAGGCTGAGAGCAGGGACTTTGGGCTACTGATCGAATCCCCAGTTGGGTGACGCAGTACCTGGAAGGGTTGACGTTGGGACAGTGAGAGGCAACGCAGAGATAGCACAGTGCCTCCGAAGGGCACGTCTTCCAGCAACCGGACCAGCCGGGACTTTTTCTCAGTGATTGTGTGAGGTAAACTCACAAAGCTTCTGCCAATATTTCTCTTTGTAACTGAATAACCCTGTGAGGTATTCAATGATGTATTCAGATTTTGCTACTTCTTAATAATAATAAACCCTCAGAACTGTTGCACTTGTTTTCCCGCATTGGGTTTTTCCAGGGACCTTTGTCCAAAAATAACTGTGTCCTATGTGTTTCTATTTTCCTTGCTTAGTTTCTATGTTTCATAATCATAATTAAATTGGTGTAGGCTGCTTCGGTAATTTTCTTCGATATTTCATGAAGAAATCTGAAATAAGTGTGTAATGTTATTTACAATCTAGCAGAAGTAGATTCAGCTAGTTGCAGTAGGATTCCTGAGATTGTTAGATCTAGGAATTTTCACATTGCTACACGGTTGGCGGATCAGCATTCGCGGTCATAGCAATAGCACCGCAGGAGCCATGGAGCATTGATACTTATTCTTGGTGGCACTGGGATTCAAGAGGATTTGTTGATGTCAGTCAGAGGTTGGTCTGGGATCCGAGCATTGAGCAACACATTCATGGTGGCTTGACACAGAGGCATAGCGTCACCCAATGGTTTGTATGGGATCCAGGCATTAGGTCTCAGTTGCATTGGGCCACCCGCCTGGTCCACAGGTTTAAATTGCTTGAGGGTAAGCAATCTTGGAGCGGGAGGATTTGTGATGTTTCTTTTTCTGGTGTTCTTTATGGCATGGTTATGATGGACTTCCAGGGTTGGAGGCAGATAGTTAACAGTTGTAGGTTTACTTCATCAGTGGACCTAGGGGCTTTTGGAGATGTTTTATGGGGTACGGAGGAGTTCATTTTCCATCCTCCATCATCAGGATTGATTTCACACAACTCGCTTCTTGTTCCATTGCATTATGATAATTCTCGTAAAACAGGGTTATTATTGTGCATAACTCATTTAATTACGCTTAAGGTGGCTTTCCGAGAGGAATACTTGATGGAACACCTTAATGTAATAGCTCGTTGGAACCAGAACAAGAAGATCTACAGGATGGGTTGGTTTGCGGGGATTTTCAGTAGCCTAAGGAGGCATGGTCGCTGATTTACCCTTTTCCACATTAAAAATAATATTTTAAATGAAACAAAAGAGGGAAATGGGCTCAATGATTAAAATAATAATATAATAGTAGGTTCTAGAAGGGTCCATTAGATTTATAAAAAGGAGGAGGAGACCATTGGAAGGACATCTTGGACTTGATATTGCTTCTTGTATGAGACGTTGGGAACCCAGTTCTCTACTTCCTTGGTAGCTTCAAAACGGACATGTGGCATCCTTGGTGTTTGTATCATGCATTTTATTAACTAGTTTACCACTAACAATCACACTAGGAGTAAGCTTGTTGACTATTTTAGAAAAATTTACTCATTAAGTCACCAATGAGAATCACACTAAGGCTAAACTTATTGACTAATGTAATATATAATCTGACCACCTGTAACCACACTAAGGATAGCCTCCAAATCAACCCTAACCTATAAAACTATGTGAAACTTCGATGCATTAAGAACCTTGTCTTTTTGGTGATTATGCATTGATCTTGCCCCAAGATTTAAAGTTTTATAGATACATAATGCAAAATTTATTTTATTCTCAAAACCCTGATCCCTAACAATTACTAAGTACTCATCATTCATCCAAACTCATTAATGGTAAACAAATAAATAAAACTAGATTAATCATGGAAGGCTAAAAAAATATTGGAAGGGCAAACCCAAATCTACCATATGAGAATCACAACTACTACAACAACCACTTTCTAAGTTTACATAGATATCCAACTTAACCACTTTTCACCACAACCACTTTCTAAGTTTACATAGATATCCAACTTAACCACTTTTCCTTCTCATAGTAATTTCTTAAAATTTGGGTGACAGGCAATGCATAAATAGTAGAGATACAACTACTAATTTTATGATTCCACATCACATACAAGTTTAGTAGTTTTCTTAATGCTTAAGTTGATAAAAGATAGAATGTATATCTACCTGGCCAAGAATTGCAGATACACCAACTCCACAAGAAATATGTGACTATATATTAGATGTAAGTTAACTGCAAACCATCCAAACACTGCCTTAGCCTAAAAAAGATTGAGAGAAAAAACAAAACCAATTTTGAAATAAAGATAAAGATTGAGAGAAAAAACAGAATCAGTTCTGAAAGAAAGATAAAAACAGAAAGAAGAAAATCCACATCACCTAATTCAGCTAGAACATGTACTGCATGTCTCTAGTCGAATGTGGAGGGAGGAGATGGCCTATGGAGGGAGGAGATGGCCTTGATGCCATTGCTAAACAAGACATTTTAAAAAACCAAAAAAAGCTAAACTGATTATTTTCTTTTCAATGTCTTTTCATCTCCTCTGGCCAAAAACTGCCTTAGTAAAAGAAAGAAACACCAACACAAGAAGACAAATATTTGCACAAAGTAAAAACCAAAGACATAAATAAAAAGAAAAAAAAAATTAACATACCTGTCGTTCACCCCAGGCTCCATTCCAGCAAACCTGATCCTCTATTCTAGCAATTATCTTCTGGAAAAATCCAATAAAATTGTGCTCGAGAAGACAAATGTCTTAAAAATAAATAAAAAGCAGAGCGTAAATGACGAAAGACAAAGAAAACAAAAACAAAAACACACCTGCTACTCCACCACAGGGTCCATTTCCAGCAGACTTACCCCTCCGTTCCAGCGATTACCATTCATCTAAATCCAATAAAAGTGTACTCTGCGTAATTATTTCTTCAATATCAAATAATCTTATTTTTTTGTTCCCATAAAGAACAAAAAGGAAAAGGAAGTACCTCAACATAAATGGATATGTTCGCATATCTGTATAATTCAGTAGTTTCCGTGGGCTGGCTGCAACGGAGGTTACTTGGACTTAGTTTAGGGAGTTTTGGGGTTGAGCAAAACATCACGAGGAATTCCCTGGGCTTAAGCGGTTAGACCCTTAAAAACGCTTGTTCGTGCTTAGGGAGGCCCTGAGCTTCAGCTCCACCTTCAATAGGGTAGGCATGTGCTTAACGTCGAGTATTTCATGTAGAATCAGATTCATTTATGCCGGATCATACAAACTAAGGAGTTAAATAAGACAAAAAGGACGCTGA
>APFE030742859.1:0-91768 GCA_000404065.3 Pinus taeda | reverse complement strand
TTCTTCTCCTTCTTTTTAACAAGCGATTTTATGCCAGGTTGTGCTCCAGCTCCTGTTCGTGGAACAAAAAATGATGACATCGCACTCACACTAGCAGTACCATGTGATGGTGTGCCAGTTGTGGAGCCCCTCCCACTAGGGCCACTAGGCCCAATATCCTCAACACCAAAATCAGGAGAAGATATCTCGAAAGATCTACCTGCACGTTCAGCTTTGTTTCTTTCCGCCTCTTCCTTCTTTTTGTCCTTTTCTTCAATTGCCTCAAGAGCTTTTTGTATAAGCTCCGGACTAGAAACTGTACAAAGCCCAACATCATGTCCAGGCAGTCTAGCGAGATGGTATTTTTAGTCGTGTAATCCCACCTGTCATCTTGTCCCCACACAATTTGCATGTAAGATATGCACGATTTGTCCCACCATCAGGGCTCCCATACTCCCAAAATGGGTCCAAGGCTTTCGGCATATTTGTATTTTGTAGTGGGCTAACTCAAAAGGAAACCTAGAGCACCAAAAAAAATTTGGAATCAGTAACTTAATAAATAATAAGTAATACGAAATTACAAATAACCACATCATTTTACAAAACAGTTTTAACTTTTTTTGCTACATTATTTGCAAATTTGCAATTTTGCAATGGGCATGAAAAAGAGCAGACTTAAAAGTTAAGAGGGCAGTGAGCTTGAGCCTTGTATCATGCAATAATTGCCACTTTAACAGTTAACGTGCCACATTTGTTTCAAGAAGACCTGTTTGACAGTGTAAAATTTAAATAGTAAATACACTAACTGAATTTCTGTTTGGGAAAATTTTGAGGTTGCAAGCAACCAAGTCCGGGTTCTCGGAAGGCCATATAAGCTGAAAGCTCCAGTACCAAATTATAGGCCAGAATATATTTCAGAGGGCTTTCAAGAAACCAAGTCTCCTCCATCAATACTGGGCATAAGGATTATATGAAAGAGTACCCATTGTCATCTTAAAGAAGACCAAAAAAAGGACCTAATACTATCCATTAGGTCTGTCCTGAAAAGAACTGCAAATTTGCAGCACTGTAAATCTGTGAAAATTGGATGAATGTCTTTTCAATTATTGTGTGGATCTATGGACTTTTGTCGACTTAACAAAGTCAGCTCTATTGGTTGTGCATCAGTTTGCATGAAAGTAGGCTTTCCAGCCACAAAAAATACTATCCATGTTCTTATTTTGGATACCAATCCTTTATTCCTAATGAAAAAGTATTCTTCTTAATGTGTGAACTTTGGTTACATGTCTCAGCTATTCAAAATGCATGGCACTGAGAAAAGTGGAATTGACTCCATACTTTTCAAAAAGTAGGCTCAAAGATAGTGTGCAAATCAACAGTTGGTATGCTTGGCTTGTATGAGATTCTTGTTTCTCAAGAAGCAAGAGAAAGATAACTTCTGGTAGAATTCGGCCTACAGTGTTTTCAATCTTAAACTATGGATGGAGATCTTTTCAATATTATTACATGGTATGATCCATGGACTGAAAGAAAATTGAATATGGCATGAAACTAGTAAAAGACTTAGGGTCTTCGAGCCATTATCCATTTAAATGCAACTTGAATTTAAAGTGTTGGTGTTATATTCCATAAATCAATCACCGTTTTAAATTTTGGGTTTGTGTTATTTTCCATATTCAACCATGATCTAGGGACGAATTGAGATTTAGGGATGTATGGAAGCACCACCCCCCTTCTCCCCCAGTTTCAGTCGACAGCATAGGGGAAGTCACCATAAAACATGTGTGCACACCCATGTCTGTGTGAGTGGTGTAAGAACACTCATTTTTTTTAAACATTTAACAAATTATTGACACAAACTGATTGTAACATCCATTTTGACAATTAAAATGATGGTTTATGAAACTGTCTGTGCATGTGACAGTGGTGAAAGGTCTTTCATTATTATTTTTTTAAACAAATGATTCATATACATCGATTGTCACTATTATTGGCAGCCAATCTTGGCAAAAGAACTCTTGAGAACTATGTTTTAACTTTTGCAAACCCTTGCAATTTGAAATGCAAAACAAAAACCAAGCAAAATGATTGTAGGGAACCGGAAGAATGAGAATCGAGATTGTCTTACTGTTCTTGGCAAGAAATCTTCGTTGTTGGTGGCAAATTGGCAATAATGGCTTCAAACCCTCCTTGGCAGCGACCAGCCTCCTTCTCCAGTGCTTAGAAAACCAAAATGACTTGTAAAAAACCAAAAATCTAATTATATAGGCCGCACGGAATGACTAAACAGTCACCAGCGATATTTTTGGTCGTCTCGCGATATTTTCCGAGATATCGGCGAAATATCGTAAATCTCGCGATATTTTCAAACCCCGAAAATATAGCGATATTTGGTTGGCGATATTTCGGATCGCCGAAAATATCGCGATATTTACGAATATCGCTGATATCTCGGCGATATTATCAACGTTGGTCAAAATCAAGATACCATCAAAATATCGGTAAAAATCAGCAAACATCTGCTAGGCCAAAAAATCGTGATTTTGAAATAAAATCAGGATGTTATCGAGATGTTCGCAACACTGGAAGGAAGTAAAGGTTCATTTATAACAGGACTGATCAGTTACTTGGAAAACTTGCCAAATTGACTCAGCTTGTAGGCCTGCCCTGAATCTCACCCATATTTGGCATGACAAGGTCAAACTCAGCCGAAGTCACAAGGTTTTGTGAAACCTGTGAGACATACTTGGTCATATCCAGGAAAACTCTTGAATCAGAAACAGTCAAGGTGGTTAAATTTGTTCAAAATTGGTCCAAAATCAAACTCCTAGTGATTTTTATTTCTACATTTTTCATGTTCTCCAATATGCAATTTATACTTTGAGTTTGTAGTACTAAGGTTTGTTGTCTCAAAATATAGCAGGCCTTGTGAGGTGGAGTGCTAAGGTGATATTTTTACAGCCACCTCATTGTAGTATCTTAGTCTAGTTCTTTCTCACAAGGCAAGAACTAGACTAAGATAGTACAATGAGGTGGTTGTCACTATCAGCATTGCACTCCACCTCTTGCTCTTTAATGGAATTTCACTACATGGGAGGCTTCCCACTATATATCACCTAAAGATATTCTAAATCAATAGGATAAAGGTGATGTGAGAGAGGATTGATCAAGATATTTCTCACTTGGATTAGGTTATTGTTACCACCAAAAGTGGGTGACCCCATAGGAGAACTTTTTCTCCTACCATCTCTTCCTACAGGCAGCCAGCAACCCCTAACAACCACTAGTAACCGGTGATGATGTGCCCTTCATATCTCTACCACCTGCATTAATCACATGTTTCCTTGCCCATTTGGGAAGAGCACACATTGGAAGGTGGGTTTCTGATCAAAAGGTACTTTATTCATTTTGCACTCAGGTGCTAATGCATGTTTTTATTTTAAGCATTTGGCACGGATTATAGAGTAACCTGGAAGGAAGAGGGGTTTTGACCATCATCTTGTTCCCTCACCTTAAATGGGGGGTTAATTTTTCATCCTAGTCTAGTGGGACCTCCCATAATGACCCAATGGGTATAGGAAGGGCACTACTTGGGAAACCTCGATTGAGATAGCTTAATCTTTATTACCCATCAAAAGTGGGTGAACCCTAGGAGAGGCTTTTCGCCTATGCATCTCTTCCAGCTAATAGCCAGCAGCCCCTGAAAGCCACTTCATAGCCGATGTGATGTGCCATTCTTATCTCCGCCACCTGCATTAATCATATGTTTCCTCACTCATTTGTGAAGAGCACATGTTTGAAGGTAGCTTCTAATCAAAAGGTACTTTATTCATTTTGCAATCAGGTGCTTATGCTTGTTTGTATTTGGGCATTTTGACATGGATTATGGGATAACTTGGAAGTAAGAAGGGTCTTGGTCCTACTCTTGTTCCCTCACCTTAAATGGGGGATTAATTTTTAATCCTATCCCTGTGGGACCTTCCCTAATGGCCCATGGCTTTAGGAAGAGGCACTACGTGGGAAGCCATGATTGAGATAGTGTAGCCCCATATATCCCTATTCCATTCGTACCACTTTCTATCTTACATTATGAGCCCCTATTCCACCTCCCTTCTTTAGGTCTACTAACCATTGGTGTAATCTACCAAAGCTAATTTGTACTAATTATCTTCAACAATTTTCAAGAAATTCTCTTTGACAACTTTCTACAAACAATTGTAATGCAAACTTTTTGTCAAACACTTAGAAGAACACTTTCAGCAAAACACTTCAAGGAACCACAATTTCATCAAACACTTTATAAATAAAAATAGAAGGCAGAGGAAATTGAACTTTTATTAGATTGATCTTTAAGATTACAAGCAAATCTTCAAGTGGAACTTGGAACTTAATCCAATTGAGTTCTAATCTAATTTCAAACTGGAGAATGAAGCTTCTCGGCCTTCTTAATAACCCAACTTGGCAATACAATTTGGCTACATCTAATGTGCAGAAAAATACCCAAACAAACTCACCTACTGATCCTTGATAAATCCACCCAAGTATGCCAATAAGTTCAACTTGTTAATGAATGTGAAAATTTCACCACTGAAATTCTATTGCAGCAACTGGAATTAATTCTTCTAACTGATAAATTAATTATTCAGTCTATTGTTACAGCAAAAACAAATTAATCACACTGCAATCTTCACAAATAAAAATACTACAGAAGATAAACTGGAAACCAAGAAAATACTAGCACAACCACACAAAAATAAAACATTGTAGGAATTTTGTTACTGATTTTTCCCAATGCGTTGAGGGCCATTAATCTCAGGACAATTACAGAGCATCACTCGTATCCATGGGTGTGACAATTTCACCACTGAAATCCTATTGCAACAACTGGAATTATTTCTTCTAACTATAAATTAATTTACCAGTTTATTGCTACGGCAACAACGAAATAATCACACTACAATCTTCACAAATAAAAAAATATTGCGAAAAATAAATTGGAATTTGAGAAAGTACTAGCACATAAACATCAAAATTTGACATAGTTATTTTTGGACAAAAGTCTCCAGAAAAACCCGACTAGGGAAAATCAATGCAGTAGCTGAGGGTTTTTATTATTAAGTAGCAATGAGAAAATTCTGAATAAAACTGGATGCCCAAACTGGAGATCCACTACAGGGAAACTAGCCACAAAAATTAGTGAGACAAATTTTCTCTCACCTGGCACTGATCTAGCTCTGAAACTGGCTCCAAATGGGCTCCTCGAAACCCCTTCACCAAATTTGCTCAGGCGCTTGTATGCTCTACCTGGAACTGCAACTGATCAAGCTGTCTGTTCAATCCAACCTCTGAGTATGACTCATTGACCTCTCCTGGAAATTCTCCCAGCCTCCAACAACTGAATCAACGCTCTGCCTGGCTAAATTGAGCTCTGCTTTTGAAGCTTCTGAGTTAGCACTACGCAACTTCACTAAGGAAACTTGACCCTCCTGTAGCTGACTCTCCAAATTTGGAAGACTTCCTCTGCACTCACTGTCTCTACCCCTCTCTGTATTTGCTTCCCTTCTTTGGCTCAAACTCTTCCAGCGACTATTGTTTCTCTCTAGAAAATCGAACTGCCAGAGGAAAATCGATCTCAAGTGTGTGTTCTCCATCTACCCATCAACCTCCTCTTATAATCTCTAGTTGGGACTCCAACGGCCAAGATTAAACATTAATCAATGGTTGAGATCATATCTAGATCGATCAGTGTGAGTTTCTAGATGATTCACACATTTCTCAATTAACACTGATTAATTAACCCATTTTCCTAAGTTTAGACTTAAGAAATATTTAAAAATAGGCTAATAATCTAATTGAGACACTTCTAGGTGGAATTCCCATAAATGATTTATGGGTTATGGAAAACTCCACAAAATTTCGAGACTAGAACACCTCTGATGCTACAAAAACTAGAACACCTCTGATGTTACAAAAATTAACGCTCCCTCTTGGTGAGAAAGGTGTTCTAGTGCTGCACATTGTTGCTACAACACCCTGTCTCTATATCACCCTCTGTCACACAGTTGATGTTTGGCCATTGTGACTATCTGCCATTACCCACCAACCACTGCGCAACTCTGATGTTGCATCTGTGCTACTGCTAACAATGTTGTATTGTTGCCAACTTTGCATCTGCACTGCAACTCCATCTCATCTGTTCTTGCTACAACTGCAACTAGAAGCATCCTAAATACTGAATCAATTATGTTTATTGTAGTTGTCACCTGAGACCTAACTGCTACTAGCCCGTCCATTGTCCACTAAGGAATTTGTGATGTTGCTGACTGTAATGTTCCAAGCTAAGAAAAATAGTGCTATGCAAAGCAAATAATAAAAACACCACCATAAAATTGAAACATTCAGTGCACACCCATAAAAATTCCAGGAATGTCCAACAGTTGAGCCATTTTATTATAATCTAGGAGAAAAGTACAATAATGTGGAAGTGGTGCACCTAGGCTTGCCTCAATGGCAAGCGTGATCAAACCCAGGTGGTAATATGTCAAGCCTAGATGGCACAATAATTGCTGCAATGATGCCCTGCGCTGCCCTTGTGAAACTGTGATGTCTGTTGCAAGGATGCTGCTAGAAACCCCACCTCTGGTGCTCAGAAAATTACGGAAAATTCACTCCAGCCTCTCCACCAAATACCCAGAATAACCCACGAAGGAATTGGCCAAATGTTGAACTTGGAATTTTGGCCCAAATTCCCCTTGGCTCCTCTCACTGCAAGCTGAGTTGGGACCCCCATTTGACCCCTCAAATCTGCCCAGAAAATTCTATAAAATTAGGAGTGTGATCCTTGCCCAAAACCTAGAAAAACCCAGGAAGGGTTTCCCTTGGTTCCAACCTTCAAAAATTGACTCTTCACAACTTGACCCTCCTCTAATTTTGAATTATGTTGTTGTGATTGATCCTGTCAATCTCTACTCTCCCAACTCCAAAAATCATCCTCAAATGGCCCTCCAAGTGATCTCCTACTTTTCTCAACCAACTCCAACTCTACAATTCCTTCCTCTGACTTCCATGTGAGCCCAGTGATGGCTCTCTGCGCTGACTCAGGGGACTGTAAATCGAACTACTCCAATGCAGCAACCTCCTGCTCCAAAACTCTCCCAGAAGGTTGATCCTCCACTGTAGATTCAATGCCCAAACTCCCCAGGCAATTGCTACCCAAATGAACCCACAAGCAACACCTACGTGTTCCCCTTCTGCGTCCTCCAGAAACACACACTGGCTAAGACAAACACTGAATGATATGACTGTGAAACACCACTAACTCTCCTCCAAGGTAGTATGAATTGCCTTCCTAGGGTGGCACTAGAAGTGCACCGAAGAAAGGGTTGAGATCTCCGCTCAAAGACACTCGCATGCTAAACAGCGCAGTAACCCAGCTAAGCAGCTCGAACAACTAAGGTTGAGTTCAATATGTCAAAAGATACAAAATGAGGTTGAGCCTCCTCTATTTATAACTTGTGGGCCTCTTTTCCCATGTGGGCCCCCTCCAACTAGCAATTCAACTTTCCCTCCTTATTCATTCGAACTTCCCTCTAAGGTGGTGGGTATTTCCCCATGTGGGTGGCCCCCACACTATGCCAACAAAACATTTTAGCCCCTTTTCCTTCCTAAGTCTTTTCCAAAAATCACATGGGTCCCATGGCCTCCAAAATTGTCAGAATTGTAGAATAAATAAACCTATAACAATGTAATTTCGGAAGGGACATTACACTGACTCTGCAACTGAGCCTCCTGCTTTGTAGTCAACACCGCACTACGCTCCTCAGCCCCTAACTACAGCTAGTCTTCCACTACCACTTCAGAATCTAACTACACCAACTGACACTGATCCATCCTGCTACTGAACATTGTGGGCCCCCGTAGCGAGGTAATGATCCATGAGGAGGACACCTCAATGGACCCTGTCGATATGACACACTAGAGTTTCATACTCCTCCTGGATATGGTGCCTCACTACCTCCTTTTGAGCGTTGTCCCTTACTGGGACCTTCCTTCGCTTTGCAACTCGCATTGGGCAACTCGCACTTCCTCTGGCACCTGTCTCTGATAACTAGAAGTCAATCTACTACCCATTTCTACATTTTTGCTAACTCAAAGGCCTCTTCTAGAGATCTCGTACCATCTCTACAAAGCTGCAAAATCTGCGAAACTCAAAAAACTAGGAAAATAAACGTGAATCTCCTCCCTTTCCTGCTTGGTTGTCTTGCTCTGCTACTCACACTCCTTCCTAAAATGTGCAGTCTTGCTAGCTACTACTGCCAACTACAACTGGAAATTTGAATTTCTAAAGCTAGAAACCCTCTGAGAGAAATTTCCTCTGTGTGCATGCTTTCTGTTCCACCCAACGTTGATTCTGCTACTGTAAATAGTTGCAAAACCTTCTGCACCCAAACACGGAATCTGGACAACAAAAATTTGAGTTATTGTTGCTTCCTCCGCCTACAGGAATCACTATTCTGGACAAATCAAACTTTTTGCTACCCTAGAGCTGAAAATCGAACCCTTCCCTGACAAATTGTACTGCCTCGCTAAGTACTGCGCAGCGCCAAAAAAATTTGGCCTACTACTCCCTCTGAATAGCAAAACTTTCTTCTTCTGCCTCTAAGCTTCCCGTTTGCCAAACACGCTCTAATACTATAATATCCCTTCCCACAAAAATATACTAAGTGCCTTTCTCAATTTTTGTAAATCATGGATGGGAAAATTTTGGATACAAACTTAGGAAAAGCGGGTGGATATTAATTAAATTAATGTGTGTGGTAGCGGAGGCCCCAAACATTAGACAAAAGGAAGATTAATCACATAGTGGGATGCGGGGACCACCCCATGATGAAATACACGCCCCTTGATTGAGAAATTCGAATGGCTAAGAAGGGAGCTCGAATTCCTTGGTGAAGGGGCCCACGTGAAGGAAGAGAGCAACAATTAGAAATAAGAGGGAGACAGCATCATTCAACACTTTTGATCATTTTACATTTTACACTTTGTTGCTCAAGTTGTTCAGCTGAGTCACAGGTGATGTTTAGCACTAGAGGTTTCCAAGGGGAAATCTCACCCTCTTCTTCAGTGGACCATGAGTACCACCCAAGGGAGGCAAGTTCTATTCATCTTTGGTGGTCGGAAGGATACCACGCAGCTCCACGAATTTCCTTGGCCAGTTGGGACGCAGAACTAGGGAGTATGCAGTTCCTTTGGAGAGTGGGAATCAGGAATTGAGGCCACATCCCTTTTTTTGCTTTCATTGTCCAAATTGCATAAGGAAAGAAGGGAAATTGCAGGAGAGAGATCCACATTCAGTAGTATGAATTTCTAGGGATTGAGCCTGCATCATCTTGCCCAAAACTGCGCAATCATTTGTTGGGGCTGAGTGTGGGAAAGGCTTAAGAGAGAGATTAAGGAGTTGGGTTATTTGGAGTTGGATTAGAGGGGATTATGGAGGCTTTCCTAGCATTTTGGTGGAGTAGCAAACGCAACATCTGCTACAGGTCACATTTTATGCTTTGTGGAGGAGGACCAAACCATTTGGAGTCAATTTTGGAGGATCAAAACTAGTACAAACTCTTTCTGGGTTTTCCTAAGTTTATTGAGGAGAGGCCAAGATTAATTTAGCAGAATTTTCTGGGCAGATTTGTTGGGTCAAACAAAGGTCCTAACTCAGCAAGCAGCAAGAGGAGCTAGGGGAAATTGGGCCAAAATTCTGAGGTCAACATTTGGCCAATTCTTTTGTGTGTTTTTGTGGGTTATTAGTTGAGAGACTAGGGTTAATTTCCTAGAATTTTCTGAGCATCGGAGGAGGCCCTAGCAGCTATTATTTGCAGCTAGCAGTGTAGTTTTCACAGGGATAACACAGAGATTGTTGGGGACAGCCACATTGCATGTTAGAGCAACTGATTTCATCACCTGGATATTGTTAGCTTGCCTTGGGCAAGCCCAGGTGAACGCTTTCCAATTTTACTTTTGCACCCAGTAATTATATCAATAAAATGGCTTAGCTCAACACAGTTTATGGAGATTTTTGGTTGTTTAATGTGTTCTAAATTTGTGTATGTGTTTTTGCTATGCTTGCTTTGTTTATCACTGTAAATTTCCATTAGGAATATTACAGTAGTATCAGAGCATGATCTTGGTCAACTGTGGGGAAGCCAACTAGATCAAGGAAGATTCGTGCATGTATTCACAGTGACAGGTTTAACCATAAACAACCCGTGGCTCAAAGGGGATTTAATATGCGTGAATTCATGACCCAGTTGATGAAGGTGTCGGACCATACCTATCCTCTTGCTTACACAAGAGACGCTAGAGTTGCATAGGTCGTGGGGGTGCAGCGATCTACACATGATTGTGGGGAGCAAGTAGATACACCCAGTATGGTGTAGAGGTCACCCGTGTTGGACACTTCCCTGACCGTGCTGGTTGACATCTTAGTGGAGAGAGTAGAGCATACCCCAGTAGTGCCATCTATTGAGGTGGTGACCGGGGTAGTGTCTGAGTTTTTAGGGGATAGTAGCCCACAGCAGATGGTTGAGCTGTCAGGAGATGTAATCACCCCACCTCACCCTTGGAGGCATCTCAGCGATCATGTCAAACTCTTCCTCCAATCTGGAGGACAACCCATTGATCTCAGCGGATGCAGCCTGCTAATCCTACTTCTCCTCTTTGTCCTTCTTTCTGAGAGGACACTGAGTGTTGTAGTGGCCTAGCTCACCACACCTAAAGCACTTGATCTTCGAAATATCCTTTCTTTTGCACTGCTCCTACTGCCCCTTTGATGCAAGGGCCACGTCCTCCTCTTCCTTCACTTGCTTCGTCCCACTGCTGTTGCTGCCACTAATGGTGACTTTCGCCAGATCACGCCTCATCTCCTCCTACTGCATATCAGCCCACACACGTTCCCAATATGGCAGCTTTTCTCTACCCAGGATACTTTGGACGAAAACTTGCCAATCTTCAAAAACGTTGTTCAGCGCTAATTGTACAAACTCGGTAGGCTGAGGCGTTGATCCTACTGAAGCCAGTGGATCCCAAATACACTGAAGCCTAGTAAGGAAGGGGTCTACACACTCCTATTTCTGCAGCCTCGTGCATCTCAGCTTCTCCTCAAGGTACATCTTTTGTTGCTCGGAAGATCCTTTGTACACCATAGCTAATGCTTCCCACATCTATCGGGCAGTATCCTTGCCAACTATGTGGAATACCACATGATCTCCAACCCTGTCAAGAATAAACCTCTTAGCTCTCGCCATCTCCTTCTTGTACTTCTTGAGCAGATCTGCATCGGCAAGTACAGCTGCCACACTATCGACATAAGTTTTGAGATCATGCTCATCTAGAAGGTGGGAAATCCTAGCCTTCCAGATCACATAGTTGGAGGCTCCATCCAACCGATCTTGATCTCTCAATCCAACTGATGCCATCTCTCCTAAAAAAATCAAACTACTTCCTCTTCTTCTCTGCCCGCTGCTGCCTAACTATTCACACTCCCTTCTGGAGTGAGAAATCCCGCACACAACTATTGTTGCTCTGCTTAGAAAAATCGAACCTTGGCTAGAAGTCCACTAAGGAAGGAATTCCCTCAGTGTGTGCTCCTCTCCTTCTGACATTATTCTGCCAACAACTGCTGCAAAATAACTACGTCCCAACTGAAGTTCTGCGCTGCAAGGCAAAATGCAATGCTCCCTTCTACCTCTGGAAATCTTTGATCTGGAAAATCGAATTTCTCTGTCGACTCACTCAGAAAAATCAATCTTTCCTCAAAACTCGACCTCCTTGGCCCAAAGACTGTGCTGCCTCTAGGATTTTGAACTACTGCCAAGGTAGAAATTTGAACCTCTTCCTTTTTTCTCTGAGCTCTCCGACGTATGATCTATGCTCTGATACCATGTGAAAAATTGGCGGCCTGATTCCTACTACAACAAACTTATGATATTTCTCCTATTTGTTAAAATACTTTGAACAAATTACTTGCAGTTTTCTACGGCAAATATCGAAATACATACATTGCAGCCTACACAAAATAAAACACTGCGAAAACTAAATACTGCACTAGAGAGAAATAGACACACGCACAATTACACTGTTGTTTTTGGACAAATGTCCCCAGAAAAACCCAATGTGGGAAAAATGGCGCAACAGCTGAGGGTTTTATTATTATGCAGTAGTAATCTGAGTACAAACCATTAGATGCCCAAACTGGCAATCCGATACAGAGAATAAACTGGCAAAGAGGTAGTGAGAAAAATCTCATGTCACTGGTGATCTGCATCTGAACTGGGCTCTGGATGGCTAGCCCAACGCTGCCTCTGTGTCAGCCTACGCAGATCTATGTCATAGCCTCTAGGGACTGTGTCACCTCCTCCTCTGATCTTCTACTCGCTGGAAACTTTACCCTTTGGCCCTCCCATCTCACACCCCGGCTTCTGGCACTAGATCTTGACTACTCCTCAGCAGAGTTTCGAACTCCCTTTGAAGCAATGCACTGCGTCTGCATTGCCTCTTTGAACATCTCTTTGCCTTCTTTGCCTTGCACTCCCCGAAACTATAAAATCTCCTCTGGTCTACTATCTCTTCCCCTCTCTCACTGCTTCAACTTTACTGAATCACTTCCGGCAACTCACAACTGCTACTCACGAAATCGACTTCCTAGCAAAATCAGACTGCACAAGTGCATTCTCCAAGTGCCCATCGAACACCTTATAATCTCTCGTTGGAGCACCAACGGCCAAGATTAAAACATAATCAACGACTAAGATTAATTGGGAGTTGATCCTCATCTTCTTCTAGAAGATTTGCACCAGACCCTAGGTCTTGAATTCCACCTTAGGTCTTTCTTGGAGAGCCTATACTCCATCAAGCCATAATTGAGTCTCTCCTTAAATGGGCCTTAGGAATCACTTCATATCTTATCATTGGTCCCATCATTATAAGTGATGAGGTGACAGTGGGTTTTTGTCCCATTGTTGTCATTTGGTCTAGTAGTTGTTCCTTAGGTTCCCCTCTTAATACCCATGCTAGATTGTGTGGCAACAGGCAAGTTTCAAGATTCAAGACTTGATTCATTGTTGATATGTGATGTAGGGCTATAATTCTCATATATTTATTTTCTTTTCATATTTATGTGGCAATGCATTTATCAGATGTTATGGATATTTTAGATGCTAAAAAAATTGAAAAAATGAATATTTTTAATTTCTTAATTTTGTCGTGTTTTTCAATTTTTCCCGACTTTTATGACTTTTTTAGTTTTTAGACCCTTGTTGATTTATTCCCGAGTCTGACTTTTGCAACATTATTATTGTTGTTGCCTAAAATGTACACCTCAATGTGGACAAAATCACAATCCCACCAGGTGTAATTTTTGAGGTGCAACCCTCACAGTAAGGGTTGTCACCTATTCCCTACTCACATTGTTTAAGCTCTCTCCTAGATAAGCTAAGGGGGATAGTCCCTAAAGATGGATGGAAAGGGGAAACTTGTTGGAACAATATGTCTTAGGAGACTAAGGGCAAGGGAACTACTCCTCTAGGCAACTTGAGAATTGGGGGGCCAGTTCTTCAGGGCCATGAGACCTAGAAGCACTTTTTCACTCAAGGTCGTGTACATTTGTGACTGCATAATCTTTTCACTGAAGGTTGTGGGTATCATCAGGGTTTTACTCCATTGTTGCAAGGGTTTTTGGGCTAATATGATAAGTGGATCAGCCTTCATATTCAAGGAGGAAGGTGTTGTTACAAGTTCTTTTCATCATTGTAATTTCTCCTTGAGGGAAAGAGCCTCTCTCTATGTCAAGAGGTGTTAGTTTTTGTAGCATCGGATGTGTTCTAACTTCTAGCCACGAAATTTGGTGGAGATGCTAGAATACGTGAGATCTCCAAAACCCAAAAATCATTTCTAGAAATTCCACATAGAGATGGCTTAATTAGATTGTTAGCCGATTTTTAAATAATTCCCTAGTCTAAACTTTGGAATATGGCTAATTAATCATAATTAACTAAGTTAAGGTGAGAATTTTGTAGAAACTCACACCGATCGATCCGGAAATGATCCTAGCCATTGATTAAATTTTAATCTTGGTCATTGGTGCTCCAACAATGGTTTATAAGACGAGATCGATGTGGTGATGGAGAATGCACCAAAGTCACTTGGAGAATCTGACTTTCCAGAGTAGCAATAGTCAGTTACCGGAGAGTTCGAGCTTCAGTGAGGCAACAAAGATAGTGAGGGGCTGGGACAGTGATCTAGAGGAAGTTTTCCAAATCCGGAGAGGGAACAGCAAGAGGGCTAAGTTATTCCCAGTGAAGTGTTGGAATTTCTAAGTTTAACCCATTAGAAATTCTTCCTGTATTATCTGATTTATTTCTTCCTACTTGTTCATTACTTAACAAGTTATTTACCATGTAAATACTGAAAATAAATACAAGTACAGTATCAACACATACAGATCATCCACTGAACGTAAACAAGCACACAAGTGACACCATTGTTTTTGGACTAATGTCCCCGAAAAAACCCAATGCAGGAAAACTAGTGCAGCTATTCAGAGGGTTTTATTATTATGCAGTTTCAAAATACAACCTCAGTGCCAGAAATGGCTCACCCAACAAAGAATGCCTTCGGCAGTAGTACCACTCATTCGGAGACAAATATTCTAGCTAAATTACCGGATGAACGATCCCACAACAACAATGCAGCTTCTGATGCTCTACGTCACCCTATCCAGTTCTCCAGTTCTAAGTTTGTCCCACGAAATTCTCCCAGCGCTGCCTCTAGGCCCTGCGTCAACCTCTCTGGCCTTGCATCAGCCTCTCTAAGTTCTACGCCATCTTCTGGAGCCTTTGCGTCAGCCCCTAGACCCTCTGCGTCTCACACGTTGGCCCCCTCTGACTCTGCGTAGCTCCTAGCTGCCTCTGCATGGCCACTGGCTGCCCCTGCGTGGCCTCTAGCTGGCTCTGCGTCAACCTCTCACAGCTCTGCGCTGATCCTCCTGGTACTAACTCTGCCTCTCTGCTATGTATTCATTGCCCCTCAGTTGCAGCTCAGATCACTCACTCGATTTCCTCAGCAAACCCTGCCCCAGAAAATCGAATTCTTGATCTCTCTTTGTGTGTTTTCCAACTAACCCTCAAGCCTCCTTTTATACTTTTCTCATTGGTCCATCAACGGTCGAGATTAAATCTCTACTCAATGGCTAAGATTAGATTTGGCTTGATCCATGACTTTTGGACCCTTCTAACCCAGTTTTATATTAATACCCATTAATATTTTATTTTTCCTAAGTTTAGACTTGGGAACTCCATTAAAAATATTAATTATTTTAATATCTCCCAAACAGGTTAGAATTTGTCCAAACCATTTATGGGTCTTGGAAATCTCATGTGCTTTAGCCTCCACCAATTTTCATGGCTAGAGCATATCCGATGCTACCCCAAATCAACATGAAGCAACGCAGAGGACTGCACAATTGCTTCAAATTGGCAGTGCAATTTAGCTGAGGAAAAAATTGTTCTTAGTTCCAGAGGTCGGGCAGTGGTCCCAGAGTGCCAAAGAGACGATTTCCTCAGTAGTGGTAGGCGAAACGACTTCATCAAAGACTGGTTGGAGGCTTGATGTCATAGGGTCTGTGTAGAGCAACGCAGAGGCTGACACACAGGGTCCAGGAGGACAAGTTTTCTGAAGGGAGGTTGTGTCGGGATTGCTTGTGGAGGAAGGGAAATTCCCTTCAATAATTTTGCCCAGATTTTTCTTGCTGTGGATTGCCAATTTCAGGCATCAAGATTGTACTCAGATATTCACTGCTGCATAATAATAAAAACCTTCACTGCTGCATAATAATAAAAACCTTCACTGCTGCAACAATTTTCCCAAGTTGAGTTTTTCCTGGGACATTTGTCCAAAAAATACGGTGTCAATTTATGTGTGTGTGTGCTAGTATTTTGTCAGTTTCTAGCACTATTATTTTCCGTAGTTTTATTTGTGAAGGTTGCAGTGTGAATTATTTGGTATTTTCCGTAACAAACTGCAAATAAATTGTTAAATAAAATTAACAATTAGAAAAATAATTTCCAATTGCTGCAATAGGATGTGAAGTCCCAAATGGAACAATTTGGGATTTTCTTAAAATTCTAACTCAACAATACTTCAGATAAAATTTCCATTCATAAACAGAAGATTGCCATGTAAAATTTAACAACATAGAACATGCAAATAACGATAATGAGCAAAAGGAAATCTCAACTTTATTTATAATATATAAACTGGTGGTTTTACATGTCAAAACAACTGATATAGCTGAGATAAAATTGGCCTCAAGAATCTGCTCTAATGTTGCCCTGGCACTCCACCAAAACTGAATTGAATTGCCATTGCTAAACTCTCCCGTGAATTTTGGATTAATTCCCCAAGCGGAGATGGGTGCTCACCCAATATCTCTAAATCACCCAAGGGTTTCCGTCCTGGGGCTACTACTGAAGTAGAGAACAAAGTTATCAAACCTCTCCACAAGAAGAAAATACAAATCCAACATGTCCTCCAATGGTCTCCTCCTCCTCTTTTATAGATCTGATGGACCTCTCTAGAACCTCCTATTTTATTGTTATTTTAATCATGGAGCACATTTACCTCTTTTATTTCAATTAAAATATTCTTTTTAATGCGGGAAAAGAGTAAATTGGCCACCATGTCTCCTCAGGTCACCGAAACTCACATCTAACCATCCCATCCTGTAAATATTCTCGTTCCGGTTCCAATGAGCTATTACACTAAGGTGTTTTGTCAAATATTCCTCCCGGGATGCCACCTTAAGCATAATTAATTGAGTCAGGACAAATAATAACTCTGTTTTTGGAAAGTTGTCGGAATGCACTGGAATGAAAGACAAATTGTGCAGATGATGGAATATACCAAGTGAATGCCATCGGACCTCATCGAAACTCCTCAAAACCCCTCCAAAAGCCCTTGGGGGCCCACAGATGACACCAACTTGCACCTATGACCTGTCTACCCCGAACTCTAAAAGTCCATCCTAACCATGTCATAAGGAACACCATAAAAAGGAACATAACAAATCCTTCCGCCCCAAGATTGCTTGCCCTCAAGTAATCCAAACCTGTGGACCAATCTGGTGGCCCAACACAATTGAAACCCAATGCCCGGATCCCAAACCAATCTCAGACTGAACCTGTCGTCAACAAATCCTCCTGGATCCCAATGCCACCAAGAACAAGTATCAAGGCTCCATGGTTCATGTTGTGCTATAACACCAACCATGAATGCTACTCCATCCACCCTGTACCAACTCATCACCTCTCTCCAATCCAACCCTTGGCATAGACCAAGGTCAATCTCACCATGCTGATGCTATGCTGAAATATTGATGTGTGGCCAACCTACATCCTGCTGCCAACTGAAGCATGTAGTATCCCTCACCTCTAAGGGCTCCTGTAGTACAATGCTCCTAACTAAAGGTGATACTCCATCAATAGGGTACCAGCTCATGATCTCACGCAAATCCATCCTGCGGGAAGGATCGGATGCATAGGCACCTGCGTATGTGATAATCCCCCTATGTTGCACCGTGCCCCACTCACGCAACCCTATCCAATCAATCAACAATATCCATCGAGAAAATCCTGCCTCTCTCCCTGTAATGGGTACAAGTGGCCAAACTATGCTACAAGCCCTGTCTATAGTAATACACTCTTGGAGAGGGTTGCTACCTAAAAATGCGTCAACTTTGTTGGCTGCTACTACATCTGTTTGCACCTCATCAATGGGTAGACCCAAAGATGGATGCATTGTCATTTCCCTCGTCTGATAGGAAACTCCACGATCCTCCAGTCCACCAATCTCCTACCAAATTGTCCTGTCATACTCCAACACCTCCTGAGCACAAGTGTCTTTGAATACTACCACCCCGCTAGTTGTCTGTACATCTGTCCGCTCCCCATCAATGGTTGTCCCCAAGGGTGGTTGCTCATCCATCACAGGCTCAATATGAACCTCCAACTAGCTCTACCCAAAAGGCTCATCATGCATACTGTGCACATCATCCTCCTCAGTTGACTCATGCTCCGCCATGTGCTGCTCATGCTGAATAATCATTGGTGACTCATCATCCTGAATCTCTCCCATAAGATCCATTGACTGCTCATCATAAAATATTGGCCTGATGTCAACAACTCTACATGACTCGTGCCCCATGGAGTCATCCTCGTATGAACCCATGGACTCGTCCAAAGAAGAATCCTCACCCTGATGGTCAGAAGGAATCTCCACCTGCTCTACCTCTGTCATCTCGTCAATGTCACTCAAACATGAGTGGTCATGTCCCCAAGGTCCCTTGCAGATGAAGCAAAGTCCCTTCCTCCTCAGCTCGTTCTTGCTACATGATCCACCAAACCTGACCAACTCCTCCGTGGTCAATTGTCTCCTAAATAGCCCAACGTTTTGCTCAACCAACCTTTCAGCCAATTCATAAGCAATAGGTGAAACCAGTTGTTCTCTCATCCAAATGGTCAACAAACTAGCCCACAACTCCCTGCAAATGGCATCACGATCTCCCATAATTGAAGACAAAATGGACAACATGTTTGCTTTGATTGTGTTAGGGTGATGTTTCTTAATGCTAAAGAAACATTGGAACATCTGATGGATCAAGTCATCACACCCCAAATCAAGGATGATGTCATAAGATCTAACCAGGGCTATGGCTTTTAGAATCTCAAGCTTCTTCCCAAAAGTAAGACCCTCATTGTTATCCAAATCTCTAAAGGTCTCTCCTATCATTCTAAAGACTCACCTCATTATGTCATCACTGTAAGGAGGTATAGGTGCGGTTAACCTCATAATGTTATTGAGACGGGATTCAACTGGAAGTCTGACCCCTTTACAAAGTTCCCCCAAGAACATGTGTTGTATGAGAAAAAGCATAGTTGATTTTAGAGCCCAAATTAGTTTCTTCCCTTCTAACTAGTTCACTTCAAAAAGGCGTGCATCTAGTTCATCTAGTTTGAAAAGGGCTTTCACTGTGACCCTTATGTGTTTCAAATCTATCCCAACTGCAAAGATTTTGTGTCCTATGTTTTGCTCCTTCTACACATCTCTTAGCTTTTCTTTATGAAGAGTGGCATAGACCCCTTTTTTAGAAGGGTTCGTTGTTTTGTAATAGTTTTTGGTCTGGATTGCAGTACATTGATGTATTGTTGTGTTCATTTAATCATTTATGTAATGTTCCAAAATAGGAAAATAATGATATGTAAGCAACTAGCAAATTTACACCACAGAAAATTTTAAAACAATTTAGTAAACACCCAGAACAATCATAAATATGGAAGCAACTGAGCCATTTTATTATAACTAGTGCAAGAGTACAAATATATGGAATAAATACACTTAGGCTTGCCCTTTTTGGCAAGCGAAGCAGTGCCCGGGTGAAGCAATGATAACCTGGAAACTATCCAACTGTTGCTCTGCACTGCCCTAGCAAATATGCATTGTCTGCTAAAACGATATGGCTGAAAACCCCACCTCCATTGCTCAACACATTCTGCAAATTTATTTCTGAGGTCCTTGTCAAAAACCCAGAAAAACCCAGAAATGGTTTGGCCTGGTTTTGACTTTCCAAAATCGACCCAAAAAGGCACTGCACAGTCCCTTGCATTTCTGCACTATCTGCAACAAAGATACAACTGAAAACCACACCTCCGATGCTCAGAAAATTCTGCAAATTTATATCTGGGGTCCTTGTCAAAGACCCAGAAATGGTTTGGCCTGGTTTTGACCTTCCAAAATTGACCCCCAAAAGGCCCTACGCCTCCAAATTTGTTGAAGCACACTACTTGTTAATACAAAGAAAAATCCTCCCATACACTCCTGAAATGTAGCAATAAACTCCACCAATATTTCCCTTATTTCTCCCAGCAAGCAATAGCCCCAATGCTTGAAACTCTATCTCCCACGTATGTCCAATTTCTCTCTTCTATGCTAGCCATAGAGTACAAAATCAATCCTGAATATTGTTGCCACTTCCAGCTCTCAAGCTCACCCAATAGCCAACAAATCTATTGAGCCTTCTTCTCCTAATTTCTCCCGGCAATAGTGCTCAGGAAGAATGTTGCAATGGCCACACTAGATCCACTACTGCATCCTCCAGAAATACATACTGTTGGGGCGAATTGAATACAAATGTCAGAAATCTCTCTACAAATCTCCCCCGGATGATAATGGATGAACCTCTCTAGGGTGGCACTCGAAGTCCCCCGAGGAAAGGGTGATTTCTATACTTGGAAAACTCTTACTAAACAGCAAGTGATGCCGCTAAACAGCGCGAGCAACAGAATCAAATTCGATAAGCCAAGAATGCCAAAAGAAGTGTGTTGTCTTCCTTTTATAAATTTCGTGGAGCCTTTCTTCCTGCTTTTCCTTCCTACCTTTTCTTCCCTCTCATGCATTTCAAATCATTGGCTTAGGTAGTGCATATTTCTTATGTGGGTGATCCCCACATATCATTAACAAAACAAAATAATATAAAATTAACTTGCCTCTAACTCCTAAGTCTTCTATCAAAAATCAAATGGGTCGGCCCCGTCTTCACCAAAATTGACCCCCAAAATGTAGAAATAAATCTTGTTCCAAAATCTAAGAAGGGACATTACAATCCTCCTTGCCAAAAATTGCTTCTCCACAAGCAATGCCTGAACAAGTGCCTTCTCTAACTGTTGATCACCACTGTAACCACCAATAATACCAGGGTCCCATATGTACCATTGAGTCATCCCCAATCTTAGCACTGTCCTGATATGAAGGAATCCCTCAATACCAGGATCCCATGCCATCCTAATCAATGTGAAGCACACCTTGCTCCACTCGTTATCCAACCAGATACAAGTACCAGAAGCCCTCTACATACTAGCAATAAGTAGTGCATCATGATAATGTACGACTCTGCCCAACTCTCCATGAAATTTCCCTACTGTGTAGTCCATCTCATGCACTACAAGAGTAAACTCTTGAAGATGCAATCCAATCCTCATGGAATTGTACACTCGTCTACCTGGGCCTCCCCTGATCTCCTCCTGTCGATCACCCTGCCACACCAATGAAGTTCCCCACACCATCAACGAATCACTAAAACTAAATGGAAGATCTCGATGAGCCTCCCCTGTAGAAACTAGCTCACCTCTATGGGTAGTTGAACTGCTTAGCCCTGTTATGCCAGAATCCCTTGCCCGTCACAGAAGGAACCTATCCTACTAACATCATGACATCTAGTCATCACTGACTTCCTAGCATGCTCGTACCAGAGCCTCCTCTCCCGTAACTCTTGGCCATAATATATGCGATGATTGAGGCTAGGCCAATCTTACCAAAGCAACTCAATAATGCTAGCGCCTATCACTGCATGGCTAGCCACAATCCTGAGCAACAATCTGCCTCGCCCTGTGGTGAGGGCTTCGATGATCCCCCATGTGTCCGCGTGTGAATGAACCAATCCGCCTGTTATCCTGACCATGCTCACTAAGGAGTGGAGTATCCCACCAATCCACTGGATCCCATAAATATACTGGAGGTCCACAACCCCCAATCCTCATTGCTTGCCGTTGTGATATGCTACTAGTTGTTTGGACCCCTCTGTGCCCCGTCTTGTTGATTTTGGGTAGCATCGGATGTGCTCTAGCTCTGAAATTTTGTGGAGGGGCTAGAACATATGAGATCTCCAAGACCCGGAAATCGTTTGGAGAAATGCCACCTGGATGAAGAGTTATTAAAATAATTAATATTTTTAATGGGTTCCTAAGTCTAAACTTAGGAAAATAAAATATTAAAGGGTATTAAAAAAGATATGGGTGAGAAGCTTCTAAGAGACGAGGATCAAGTATGTTTTAATCTTAGTCATTGATTAGAGACTTCATCTCGGTCGTTGATTCATCAACAGGAAAAGTATAAGAGAAGACTTGAGAGTCATTTGGAGATGCACTGGGCAAATACTTAGTACCCCGAGGGAAATCGATTTTCAAGGAGAAGGAGTTTGATTTCAGAGGGAGAGTTACAAGGTAGAGGAAGAGGAGGGCATTAGCAACAGTCAGTGACAGAGGAGGAGATGATGCAAAGCCTTCGAGAGACAATGCAGAGGGAAGAGCAGGCAAACAACACCATTGGAGACGCAGCCCTCACGCAAAGTGACGCAGAGGAACGCAGAAGTGACACAGAGGTGGGTGAAGGGTCTCCAAGGTGTCAAAACTTCTCTAGGAAGAGAAGAAACTTTGTCTCAGGTGTTTTCTCTCAGTAGTGTCTCAGTTTCTCTGTAAAATCTTTCCTTGTAAAGCGATTGTTGTTGAAGATTAATAAAATCCTCATCTATTGGTTTTCCCACATTGGGTTTTTTCAGGGACAATTATCCAAAAACAACTATGTTGATGTGATTGGTTCTTGTGCTTGTATATCATTGTTATTTTCTCTATGTAATTATGTGATAACTGCAGTAGAATTTATTTTAATATTTATTTAAGGGATAACTTATTGTGAGAAATAAGTAGGTGAAATAAATCAATTGTTGCAGTAGAATTTCGTATTAGAAATTTTCACATGTCTATGCCTCTTGTAGGTATCCATTAGGTAGGCATCAAGCATCAAGAACCTGTGTCGTGAATATCCAGTTGTTATGTGTCTGCCAAATCACAAAGCGAGATTTGTTAGCCCAGCTTCTCATGATGTGCCTGGGTACTGCCGGAAGCCTAGGCATCATCCTGCCAACAAGGACTACCGTCCTCTGCACCTCGTGCTCACCCAATGCCTCGAGCTGTCCAGCTAAAAAAGCACCATGTAACTCCCTCTCGGTCACCTCCCCAAGTGTGAGCCTAGGGGTGGAACATATGCTACCACGACAATCAACCATGCCATCCGTAGGGCAAATTTTAATGATGGAAAATTATCTTGAACTTTAAAAACATTAGCGAATCTCAGTAGTCCCTAATATGCAAACTATTAAATGTTTATTGATGTATTTGTAAAATTATTCAAATTTATAATGATTTTATATATACATTCTATATAATGTTGGCGATTTTTAAGGTAAAATAATTTTATATTGTAAAATTTGGGCTAATCATTTTTATGAAAAATGGAAATTGGCGAATATTTTTTTGGGAAAAATCATGGAAAATTAGCCCACCTGTGAATATTAGCCCATAAAATTTTCTATGGCCATCCCTAAGCTTGTAACCATCAACTCGTGCACCTACCAAGTGTCTCAACTTGAGAGTTTGCTCTTGGCCCATGACACGTGATGTCTCATCCAACTACCTAGGGTGAGCCTCCCATGCCCTACTGCTTGAATGGAGAGTGTCAAAGGGCAACAACCAAACCCTTTTTGACTATAAGCAACACTGGAGGATGATGGGTGGGTATGTCCCAAAGGGTATGATCAAGAATCTACCAGAATGCTCAAGAGTAATCCTACGGACGACCCTCTCTCCACCTCAGATCTGTTGATAACCCCCTCGAGGCCTTGCCTCCACTAGAATTGGTGTCCCCAAATGCTCAATAATGTCCTCATCAATCCTAGGTGAGTTGCATCCAATGGTACATAAACTGTCCCTGTCCTTAAGTCTCCCTAGAGGCAACACTCCAAGAGCCTATTGCGCCGCATCATGTGTCATTGCATACCACCAAGTACCACCGCACTCCTCGACATGCCACTATACGTCGCAACCTGTCCCTGTACACCACTGATACCCCTTTCTACAGCTATACTATCTTGTGTCATGCCTGTGTCACTGCACATGTCACTCCCTGCACGTCCTCAATGCGATGTGAGTCACTCCTACCCCACAGTGTAAACCGGCATGTTGTGGTATACCACCATGCATCTCCATGCTCCTCTGTAGACCACTGCTCCTCGCTGCATAGCCCTGAACACAACTAGGCGCTATGGCCTAGAATTGGGTTTGTACGCATCAGACCACATCCCTCTATATAACACTGGACACTACGACCTGACTCTGTGCAGTCTTGTGTACCACTACCTACAATCATACCACCCTGTAACATATGGTATTCCGCATGTTACGAAGTGTCTGCCACTCTGCTAGTGACCCCACCATGACATGTGCCATGTCCCCTCGTCCATCCTGGTAGACCTGAGCACCCTAACTCCACTCCTGCTAGAGGGGATATCTCTGTTGTGTCGATCCTCTGTGACCTCTGATTCCTAAACCTCAATGGGAGAATATCGTCTCCATAGATTATTCGGTCCGGTGGCCTACCCATGCCACCTCTACCAACCAGCTCCTGCCAGAGAATGCTAATTATCTTGCAACCCCATGTGCAACCATCATGCTAATAGAATCCATGGAGCCTGCTCACAAACTACCTATTTGCTAATGCCGATTGGAATTCCCCTAGGGAATGTATGTGCTCAATCACTGGGTTGACTACCTCATCAATGCCATAGCCATCCCGCATGTCTGATATCGGATAGGGAGCTCCACTGGGTCCTAGTGCCAACCTGGGCCTCCAGTGCCCTCAGTGTCTAAGAGTTCCCACTAAGCCTTATCCTAGACTATGACCATCTCCATGATTCTAGTCCTGATCCAGGTGCATATTGGTGGCCACCCGCCTATTCCACGTAGACCCCCTAGTCAGTTTCATTTCTATCCTTGTTCATTTCAGCATTTACTATTTTTTGTATTTTTTTGGGTCCTGAACTTCCGGAGCAGTTTTGACCCCCTAAACGACCTTTTTTTGGGGTCTGCGACAATCCCATAGCAGCGAAACCTGTAGCACTCGGTGAGACCTTTCCAAGAACGTATCGTACACGCCAAACGGAAATAAAATGACCAAGTTACGACCCTGGGAATTTGGTTGCCCAACTAACCCCAACGGGGCCCACAAACTCTTGGTGTTACATGTCCTGGGGTTAGGGTTTTCTCATGTTTTCCAATAATAAATAGGCTCTTGAGCCTCATTGTAACACAATTCAGAGACATGTAACCGCCACATCTCTTCTCAGAGATAAACTACCATCGCCCGATCTATCTTATTTCCATTTTTTTTGTAAGCATAGTTCAGTATTTTTTTATTAATGAAATGAAGTGTTTTTCTGCTACATCTATGTGTTTATGATTATATCTGTAAGTTGTTGCTCTTCTGTTTAAGTTCAGATCAGTGGTATCAGAGCGGTCTTCTCTTTCTCTATTTTTCTTTGCATGTCCCCAACAAGGTTAGGGTATAAGGACTTAGGGCTTGATCTGGTTGAACCATTGCAAGATCAGCCTCGCAAAACTCTACGACCTCCCATGGCGAAAGAAAAGAAAGGTGAGGGGGTCGGAGATCCTTTCAAAATGTTGCTTGAGGAAGCCCTCAACTGACAGAGGGACGCGATGATGGATAACTTTGCCCAGATCCTTTGACGGCTACCCACAAGCGATGCATCTTCATCCACCAGCCACTCTGGAGGCGCCACTCCTTTTAAGGTACAAGTTAACTTCGATATTCCCATATTCGAAGGTCTGATAGATGCAGATGTCGTAGATAGATGGTTAAATCTTTTGGACAGATATTTTTCAGTTCATGACTTTTCCAATCGGGAAAAGATTACTTTTGCACTTCTCAAAGCTGCCCCACACCTCAAGGACTGGTGAGAAACCTACTGTGAACAAAAGGACAAGAGTGAACCCTTGTTGTTTTCAGCTGCACCCACTTGGAGTTATTTCAGAGATACCATCAAAGAACAATATTACCTTGTCAGGAGCTATGAAGACAAATACATAGAGTGGACCACGCTTCGGCAGGGAACCAAGATGTGCCAGAGATCACAAATATTTTCCATACCCTTCGCACGAAGTTGGATATCAAGGATACTGAGCGGCATTTGTTGCTCAAGTACCGCCAATGTCTACACAAGTACATCCAGGACAAGATGGAGTTCATAAACATTTCCTTGCTTAGCATGGTGTATCAGTATGTTGTCAAGATTGAGCAGAGGTTTAAACAGAAGAAGCAAGACTTTGGATCTGCAAATCCAAAGCAAGGAAAAGGCGCCCCCAAACCACAAAACAAAAGACCAAGCCAAGGTGGGGCTACCCAGGACAACCCGCCGAAGACGCAAACAAAGAACAACACCATAAAGATGAAGAAGGGCACGGAATAATGGTGTGAATTCCATAAGAGCTCCACTCACAATACAACTGAGTGTCGGGCCAAGCAGTCACTGGTGGCCGAGCTGAAGGCTTCCGAATCAAACGCAGGTTCTGACTCTGAATCAGAACCCGATAAGGGAACTTACAAAGGGAAGTATATCATTGATGCGGAGCCCAATTGCACCATGGCCACCACCAAGATCCAGAAGATTGAGCCTGAAGATCCAGAGAAGGGGGAACGCCTCTTCCACTCATAGATGTGGGTGAAGGGTTCTCCGCTGCAATTCATTGTCGACAGCGGGAACCAAAAGAACCTCATTTCAACAGAGGTCGTGAAGCAGCTGGGCCTAAAGACTACATCACATCCACAGCCGTACACCATCAGGTGGCTTCACCAAAGACAAAATCTTCGCGTCAGCCAACAGTGTCGCCTTCCCTACAGCGTCAAGCCCTTCATGGATGAGGTACTGTGTGACGTTGCTCCTCTTGAAGTTTGTGATGTATTGTTAGGACAACCATACTTGTGGAAGCGACATGTTGTATATGAGTATAGATCTCGCTCTATGATTATTACTTTGGCTAATAAGTTGTACAGGATACCGAAGGTAGCCCCGCCTACTGCCATTTCTTTGTTCACTGCAAAGCAATGCAGTAAGATCATTTCCGAGACCAGGAAATTTGTTTTCATTATGATTCGCCCCCAAGGCAAGAAGAAGGTTGTGGCCACGGCTTCCACGCAGGGCTCCTCTACATAGCAACAACAGATGGACAAGGTCGTGGAGGAGTATAGGGATATTTTCACCTCACCTACAAGGGTACCTTTGCATTGTCAAGTCAAGCACTCCATCGATCTAAAACCCAGTGCGTTGCTGCCCAATGGACCGATCTATCAACGCTCTATTCTAGAGAACGATGAGATCAAGAGGCAGATTCAAGAACTATTGCAGAAAGGGCACATCAGGCCAAGCTCATCACCTTGGGGGAGCCCGATTGTATTGGTACAGAAGAAGGATGGGACCTGGAGACTCTGTATTGACTATCGGGCGCTGAAGAAGATCATTGTCCAGAATAGGTACCCAACCCGCAGATTGATGACCTTCTAGACCAACTCAAAGGGGCCAAATATTTCAGCAAGATTGACTTGAAGTCAGGTTATCACCAAGTGCCTATCGAACCCTCTAATGTGTGGAAGACTGCCCTCAAATCCAAGGAGGGCCTTTTCGAATGGTTGGTCATGCCGTTCGGATTGGCGAACACCCCTGCAATCTTCATGAGATTGATGGACGACATCTTGCAACCCTTCACCAATGCATTTTTGGTGGTGTATTTAGATGACATCTTGATCTTCAGCCAGAGTTGGGAAGAGCGCCTCCACCATATTCGACAAGTCCTTCAAACCCTGTGACAACACAAGTTGTGTTCTAACTTGGAGAAATGCACCTTTGGCCTGACCTAGGTTCAATATCTAGGATACATCATTGATGAGCAGGGTGTACATGTGAACCCATCCAAGATACAAGTCATTCGGGATTGGCCAGCCCCAACCACTCTAACAGAACTCCGCAGCTTTTTGGGTCTTGCCAATTTCTACCGTAGGTTCGTGTTGGGGTTCTCTCATATCACTTGGCCTTTAAGTCAAGTCACCAAGGGCAGAGCGAAAGCAAAAAAAATTTTGGTCGGAAACCTAACAAAAAGCGTTCTCCGAGTTGAAGAATCGCGTCTGTTCTGCACCAGTGCTCACATTACCATACCTGCAACAACCATTTGAGATTGAGAGAGATGCCTCTAACTATGCTATTGTTGTGGTTCTTACTCAGCATGGGCATCCAGTGGCTTACCACAGTGAGACACTTTCAGACACAGTTCGAAAGTACCCCACTTATGACAAAGAAATGTATTCCATTGTGTAGGTCTGCCGTCAATGGAAGCATTACATTCTGGGGAAGGAAACAGTCATCCACACAGACCACCGACCTCTACAGTTCATACAGACACAAGGGAAGTTGCAGAACAATCACCATCAAAAATGGTCCACCTATCTGCAACAGTTCCATTTGAACATTAAGTATAAGAAGGGCAGCACCAATAACGTGGTTGATTGCCTCAGCCGATCACCAGTCATGGCGTTGATCACTGTGCTCGACTCTTGTGGGCACGAGACATTGTGGTGGTCGCATCTTTACAAGAGCGATCTAGAATTTGGCAGCATATACCAAACACTCCTGGAAGGGAAGCAAGTTCCAAATTTTCACCTTCAGGATGCACTATTATGCCACCTGGGACACATATGTGTTCCTTCAAGTGAGCGTGCCAAGATGATTTGGGAGGCGCACTACAATCAGGGCGCTGGACATTTCGGAGTAGAGAAAACAGTAGCAGGATTGCAGAAGTATTTTTATTGACCGAAACTTCGTCAGGGTGTTCGAAAGTACATTAGATCTTGCACCATCTACGCCATTGCCAAACTAACCATCAAGAAGCAAGGCCTGTATGCTCCTCTATCTACTCCTAGCCGACCTTGGGAATCAGTCAACATGGATTACATGTCGGGCCTTCCTTCTAACAAGCACAGCAATGATTGTGTTTTCGTGGTCGTCGACAGATTCTCTAAGGTGGCCATCATGGCAGCCTGCAAGAAGAGTATCACGGCAGTGTTGATTTGGGGTAGTATCGGATGTGCTCTAGCCATGAAAATTGGTGGAAAGGCTAAAGCACATGAGATCTCCAAGACCTAGAAATGGTTTGGGCAGATTCTACCCGGTTTAGGAGATATTAAAATAATTAATATTTTTTATGGAGTTCCTAAGTCTAAAATTAGGAAAAAATAAAATGTTAATGGGTATTAATATAAAACTGGGTTAGAAGGTTCCAAAAGACATGGATCAAGCCAAGTCTAATCTTAGCCGTTGATTAGAGATGTAATATCAGTCGTTGAAGGACCAACAGGAAAAGTATAAGAGGAGGCTTGAGGGTCTGTTGGAGAACACACCAGAGTGATCAGTCATTCAATTTACTAGAGTGGGGTTTGCTAAGTAAAGTCGAATTACTAATCAATTTGCAGCGAGGGGCAGTGACTACTAGATAGAGAGGCAAAGATACTCCCGAGAGACCAGTGCAGAGGCAGAGAGGCAGAAGCAAAAGCTAGAGCAGGCCGCACAGAGGCTAGAGGGCCTGCATCATCCACGCAGAGGCCAGCAAGAGCGACGCAGAAGGCCGTAGAGGCTACGCAGTGCCTCAAAGGGCTAACGCAAAGGGGTTTGAGGCTGACGCAGTGTTCAGTTGTGCTAGAGAGGGTTTCATGGGGCAGATTTTCTGAACATTTGCTTCCGAATAGAGAGGTGTTACCATTAGTTATTTTTCTCTAGCGGATGAGTTAGTTTGGCACCTAGATGTACTCAAGGATAGACTGCATAATAAGAAAAACCCTCAGAATTGTTGCACCGGTTTTCCCGCATTGGGTTTTTATGGGGACGAGTTGTCCAAAAATAACAGTGTCACTTATGTGTTTGCTATTTCTTTCAGTTGTTGATCTGTAGATGGTTGAGACTGTATTGTGTTTATTTTGATATTTATATGTTTAAATAACTTGTTTGTAATTAACAAGTAGGAGAAATAAACAAGAAGAATATAGATAAGATTTCTAACAGTTAGACTTAGGAATTTCAACAAGCAGAGGCCACTATTAAGCTCTTCTTTTAGCGAGTGTGGGTACACTTTGGAATCCCACAGTCCATTTTATCAGATCGAGACAGTAGATTCTTGAGTGCGTTTTGGTCAAGTCTCTAGTCAATGCTAGATACAAAATTGACTAAGTCAACGGATTTCCATCCCCAAAGTGATGGCCAAACAGAGGTTGTCAACAAGATGATCGTACACATTCTGCGCATGTACAACTCTAAGCATCCACACACGTGGGATGAAAGTCTCCCCTTTGTCCAACAAAACTACAATAGAGCTCTCCACAACTGAGCAGGCCACAGCCCCTTTCAAGGAGGGCTGGGATTTTAGCCATTATGCCCCATTGATGTGGTCATACCATTTGCAGCCACTCAGTTAGATTTGGCTCACGTTTAGTCCGAAGTTGAAACGGCTAACAACTCCATTGAGCGCATCCAACACATCCACCAACAAGTCCATGATATATTGGACAGAGCTAATGCTAAGTACAAGTAGTGCCATGATCAACGTCAAGTGACGCACAAGTTCCAAGTGAGCAACAAAGTTTGGCTACATTTGTAGGAGTGCTTTGTTGGACCCCACCGCAAGCTTCGCCCACTCCGATATGGGCCATACACCATCACCAAGGCCGTCAGTGATAATGCCTTCGAGCTCAGCATCCCACCATTCCTTGGTCTGCACCCAGTGTTCAATGTAGAACGCCTTCAACCATACTTTCCACCATTGTTGGACACAGTTGACATTGCAGAACAACTCACACCAACAGAGCTCAACTCGGACTGCATGGAACAGGCCACAACTGATCAGATCATGGACACACATATCAAGAACACTTGCCAACAGAGGATACAGTTATATCGAGTTGTCAAAGTAGGCCAACTCCTTCACCAGGGAAAGTGGTTCACCAAGGACCAGGTTCAACAGAAATTTCCTCACCTCATGAAGGCTCTGCGTGCAATGGAGACCATTGCTTCTTAAGGGGGGAAGAATGATCCAAGGGGATATTGGTGGCCACCCGCCTATTCCACCTAGACCCCCTAGTCAGTTTCATTTGTTTCCTTGTTCATTTCAGCATTTACTATTTTTAGCAGTTTTTCGGGTCCTGAACTTCCGAAGCAGTTTTGAACTCCTAGACGACGTTTTTTGGGGGCATGGGCTTGGGGCGAAACCTGTAGTACTCGGCGAGACCTTTCCAACAAGGTATCATACGCCCCAAACAAAGATATTATGACCAAGTTACAACCCTGGGAAGTTGGCTTCCCAACTAACCCCAATGGGGCCCACAAATTCTTGGTGTTACATATCCTGGGGTTAGGGTTTTGGTTGTTTAGGGTTTTCTCATGTTTTCCATTGATAAAGAGGCCCTTGAACCTCATTGTAACATAGTTCAGAGGCATGTAGCCGCCACATCTCTTCTCAGAGATAAGCTACCATCGCCCGAGCTATCATATTTCCATTTTGTTTGTAAGCGTAGTTCAGTATTTTTCTATTAATGAAATGAAATGTTTGTCTGCTACATCTATGTGAATATGATTATATATGTAAGTCATTGCGTCCCTGTTTAAGTTTGGATCATAGTTTTAAAAACTGGCCTAGCTAACTGGTTATCGGTCTAACCGGCCGGTTAGCAGGCCCACCGGTTGGAACCGGTGAAAAAACCCGGTTTAATAGGCTGTGTGGCGGAAAATTTGACCTAACCGGTCAGTGACTTGTCATGCCCGCCGAAGACCCACAGTGCAGCTTTTCCAAGTTAGTTTAGGGGTTTTAGAGGGAAATTAAGGGTGCTTTCCCTCCAAAAACACCCTCTCCAAGCCTTTAAGGAACAAAAACAGTTAAATGATCTTGTTTTCGTGCAATACAACCTTCGACTGAGAAGGAACCAAATGATGAACAAAGCACCTAATCTAGATCCCACTGTGTTGGACGATATTGATCCAACATCAAAATGGGTGGAGGACACTGAAGATCCTGTGTTTGAGGCTGATTTTGATATCAACATGGCTTTAGCGGGGGATGAAGCAGATTTTGCATAGCATCAGAACCAGGATCAGTAGCGGAATCAAGAAAAGGCAAAGAACCAATGCAAGGCACTAGTCGTGCAAGTCAACAAACTCGTGCTTCCATTAGGTCCACTTCTATTGTTATTGGTGGTATTGCTACTGAGGTTGCAGATCAGGCTGAGGCATCCTCAAACTCTGAACCAGATGATGTCTATGTAGCTCCTGATGATGATCCTATGGCTAGTAGTGGTGATGAACTTGATGATTGATCATGTGTACATTATAGACTTGTAGTAGGCCAATGGCCTCATAGCCTGCAGCATTGTTTTTGGACTTTATAGGCCATTTAGAGCCTCAATGCTTATGTATTTTGTTATTTTGTCGATGATATGTATTGCACTCGAGGCCATTTCGATATATTCACCTTTACATGGTATATAAATGAGCAAACTTTGCATATTTTGTCTCTATTGGCTTGGAATCATTGTTTTAAATCTTAAAAATAGTTTTGTTTCATTAAAAATTAACTATTTAATGTATTTTTCTAAAACCGGTTTGTTTAGACCAAACCAGTCCCAGTTAGACCAGTTCCGGCCAGTGAACCGGTTCATTAGGTGGACCGATCCGGTCACCGATTCTGGTTTTAAAAGCACTGGTTTGGATCAAGTCCACTCCACCGGGTACCAACTCAAAATCTCTTGCCATCCAACCCCAAAAGAGGGATCGAATGCATGAACTCCTGCACATAGAACAACCCCAACATGCGGATGTTGCACCTTGTGCAACTTCAATGATGTCATCCCATTATGCAGGTCAACACATGAGATCTGACTAGGTAGCTCCGTCTCCCTCTCTCAAAAGGGAAAAGGTGACCCAATAGTGTTGCTAACCTGGTCATCCCCTTTGGTATGTCTAGAAAACTCTGCCTTCCTCAACCCAATGCATAAGCATGGGCAAACAACATTGTAGATCCCATCAGTGTGCCTCTTAAGCGAACTGTGCTGAAATCTGAATGTGTGGTCTCTATGATGCCCCTCGTCAATGGCTAGCCCAAAGGATGGTTGCACATCCTCATCCATCATGGACTTTACACGAGCCTCTAACTGCTCCTCCATAGACAACCCAACATGTAAGACATGCTCACCATTCAGCTGTAGGTGACTTTCATCCAACAACTCTATCATAGATTTGGATGCCTCCGTACCTATTGGTTCCTCATCAACAGTGGGGATGTCTCCCACCACCTCATCAACATGTGGTGCGCTACTATCACCTGAGAACTCAGTCACAACCCGGAATACCTCATCAATGGATACCTCAACAATGGATGACATCTCATCAACGAGTGTATGCTCAACTCACTCCTTGCCAACCATGGCCCCTTCAACTACTCTCTCGTCTTCTTCCTTAATCCTCTCCATCATCCCAGCATAATTCCACTGAATCCCCATTGGTTTGTGCATGCCTCTTATTTCATAGAACTCCCAAAAGGAGAAGGACGTCTTAATGTCATGACCCGACGATTCGTATGCCCTCTGTTGATTTGGGGTAGCATCGGATGTGCTCTAGCCACGAAATTTGGTGGAGAGGTTGGGGCACATGAGATCTCCAATACCCAAAAAGGGTTTGGGCAAATTCTAAACAGATCATGAGATATTAAAATAGTTAATATCTTTAATGGAGTCCCTAAGTCTAAACTTAAGGAAAATAAAATATTAATGTGTATTAATATGAATCTGTGCTAGAATGGTCCAAAAGACATGGATCAAGCCAGATCTAATCTTAACTGTTGATTAGGGACTTAATCTCGGTCGTTGATTTATCAACGAGGAAAGTATAAGAGGAGGCTTGAGGGTCACTTGGAGAACAAACTAAGGGGGACTAGTCAATTCAATTTCTGGAGGGGGTTTGTTGAGAAATTGAACCAGTGGTCTCGAGAGCAGTCAGGAGGCAGCAAGTACGGAACAGAAAGACGAGAGATCAGCACAGAGGCAGAAGAGGCAGACGCAGAGCCAGAGGAAGCCACGCAGAGGCTACAGGAGTGACGCAGAAGGCCAGAGAGGCTGCACAGAGCCTCAGTAGGTTGATGCAGAGGGTTTCAGGCTGACGCAGAGGATTTCCAGTTGACACAGAGGTCAGTAGGGTCTACGCTGGGTTCAAAAGAAGTGCTGGAAATTTATCTATCTGTGGGTAAGCCAATTTGGCACTCTGTTGTACTAGAAAATTGTTGAATAATAAAATCCTCCCTTGTTGCACCGGTTTTCTGACATTGGGTTTTTCCAGGGACATTAGTCCAAAATAGCTATGTCAATGTGTGCATATGTTTGTTTCTGTATTACAATGATATCTGCAGCAGTATTTATTTTAATGTTTGTTGAAGTAATTTCATGAATAACTTATGATGAAATAAGTAGGAAAAGTAAATCAATTGCTGCAGTGATAGAACTTTCACATGGTATCAGAGCAAGTAAGCAGAGACAAAAAGGGAAAATCAGTTATGGGTCGAGATCATGATGCAGAGGCATCCACCTCGGGGGACTCACGTAGATTTTCAAAAGATTGCACAAGAGAGAGATTTCAATTTCTCTATGTTGGCTTCTAGGTTGGAAGAAGAAGTGGCGTGCATTACTAGTGTTGCATTATCAGAAGTATGGTATATAGACAATGGAGCCTCATGGCATATGATGGGAATCAAGGAGTGTTTCTCGGAGTATCGAGAAGAGAAGATGAATTTTCAGATCACCATGGGGAACAAGGAAAAGTGTACTCCATAGGAAACGGTGCCATAGTTTTTCAGACAGAATCAGAAGAACGGTTTTGTGCCACAAATGTGCTACATGTACTAGGAGTGGGGATGAACTTACTTTCCGTGTCACAACTACAAGGCAAGGGCTATGACGTTTACTTCATCAAGGAAAAGGTATACGTCAAACACCCGAGCTGGAAAAAGAAAGAGCAGATCGGGATCAAAAGTAATCGGTTGTACAGATTACAACTAGAATCTCCAATGGCACTAATAGGCAGTCATGGGGGCAAAGACTTGAACGAACTATGGCACAGAAGGATGGGTCACTTGCACCATGAAGCTCTGAGAATTCTCAGGAGCACTGTAACAGGAGTTCCAGACCTGAGTACGGAACGAGATGATGTATGCAGGGGATACGCCCTAGGAAAGTATGCTAAGGCGGAATTTCCAAGGAGCAACCACAAGGCCAAGAGTGTACTAGGATTGATACACTCATATATCTACGGACGTATGTTTGTCAAAGCTCTCAGCGGTGCTGAGTATTTCCTTACCTTCATTGATGACCACTCGAGGAAAACTTGGATCTATTTCTGAAACCAAGGATGACATTTTCTGTCGATTCAAGGAGTTCAAGGCTCTAGTGGAGAATCTGATAGGTAATGGTGGAGAGTATGTCGATAAGGACTTCACTGATTATTGCGCTAAGGAGGGCATCAGAAGAGAGTGGATAGCTCCCTACAATCCGGAGCAGAATGGGGTGGCAGAAAGGAAAAACAAGACTATTGTAGAAGCAGCTAAGGCCATGATGTATGATCAGGATATGCCAAAATTCCTGTGGGCGGAAGCATGCAACACAGTTGTCTACATTCAAAACATGACTCCTCATCGGGCATTGGGCAAGATTGCTCCAGAGAAAGTCTTCACTGGAAAGATGCCTAAAGTCAATCATTTCAGGATATTTGGGAGTTTAGCATATTATCGCATACCCAAAGAAAAGAGGAAGAAGTTGGATCAGACTGCAGTAAAGGGATATCTAGTAAGATATAGCGAGAATGCTAAGGCATAAAAAATCTATCTTCCAGGAAGCAGGAAGGTAGTAGTACGACGAGATGTAAAGTTCATGGAGGACAAAGCTTTCAGAAGATCTCGTGAAATGCTTCCAAGGAGCAGTTGAAAGAAGATCCGTTGGTCATGCCTCTTCAACCAACGGAAGTGAAGAATTCTTCAGATCAGGAAGATTCTCAGGATGAGGAGGAGGAGCAAACAGAAGCTCCTGCTGGCAAAGGAAGAACCAATAGAGAACTTTGTCAGATTCTGCGTGATGCGAAGAACTTCATCGGAGAGCCAAGGAACAGTAAAAGAGAGCGAAAACAGCCAGACAGGTATCAGGCATTAGTAGCTCAGGATGGGGAGCCTGCCAACTTCAAGGAGGCAGCTCAGCATCAGGTTTGGCTAGATGCGATGGTGGAGTATAACTCCATAATGGTAAATGATGTTTGAGAGGTGGTGTCAAGGCCTCAAGGCAGATCTATGGTAGGTTCAAGATGGATCTACAAGATCAAATATGTTGCAGATGGCACTGTTGAAAAATACAAGGCCAGGTTTGTGGCTAAGGGGTATGCTCAAAAGGAAGGGATTGACTATGAAGAAACCTTCGCCCCGGTAGCCAGGTATACATCTATTAGGACCGTGATATCTCTTGCAGCCCAAATGGGATGGGAGATCCATCAAATGGATGTCAAGACGGCATTTATAAATGGGATAATAGAAGAGGTATACATTGAACAACCAGAAGACTTTGAGACTCATGAGAAGAAGTCTCATGTATGCAGACTGAAGAGAGCCTTGTATGGGCTGAAGCAGGCACCGAGAGCATGGTATGGTCGAATAGATGGCTACTTGTAGAAGATGGGGTTTGTCAAGAGTGACGCGGATCCGAATCTCTACTATCTAGTCGTAGAGAATGAGCCACTTATCTTAGTATTATATGTGGATGATCTCTTCCTGATAAGATCATGTAAACTCATTGAGGACTGCAAGAAGAATCTAGCCACAGAGTTCAATATGAAGGATCTGGGACGAATGCACTATTTCCTAGGATTGGAAGTTTGCCAGCAGAAAGGAGAAATCTTCCTTGGGCAAGGGAGGTATGCTACAGAAATACTGAAAAGGTTCGGGATGGGAGACTGTAGACCTATGGCTACGCCAATGATCACCAATTGGAAGAAGATTGATGCATCAGAAGACGAGGATGTCGATCCCACCCAATACTGACAACTCATAGGGTCCCTGATGTATCTAGTCAATACCAAGCCAAATATTTGCTACGTTGTCAACACCCTCAGTTAGTTCATGGTGGAACCAAAGAGGGCTCACTAGTCAACAGCCAAACACGTTCTCAGGTACTTACAGGGAACAGTTGATTATGGGCTCTTATACACCAAGGGGAAGGATATCAGGTTGAGTGGATTTACTGATGCAGATTGGGCAGGAAGTTCAGTGGATCGGAAAAGTACCTCTAGGTACTGTTTCAACATTGGATCGGGAATGACCTCCTGGTGCAGTAGGAAACAGAAGTCCGTGGCTCTGAGCTTGTCAGAGGAAGAATATATGGTAGCTAGCACAGCTTTGTGTGAGGCCATATGGCTTAGGAAACTGCTGGTAAACCTATTCAAAAGAAATATGGAGTCAACCAGGATCATGTGTGATAATCAGAATTGCATCAAACTCTCTGAGAATCCAGTGTTCCATGATAGGTCGAAGCATATTGATATTCGGTGTCAGTTTGTCAGAGATTGTGTCCAACGAGGAGCTGTAAAGTTGAGCTACACTCCTACAGGGGAACAAGTGGCAGATATCCTCACAAAGGCCCTTGGAAAGTCAAAATTTGACTACTTCAGGGAAAATATGGGGACGATAAAGAACCTCTTTCAGAAGTAGTGTTAGCAGCATGAATGAAGAGGGAGTTGCAGTGCAGTGTTGGGAAAAAGGACCAACAACAGCACAGATGCAGACAGAGTTGTAGTGTGGATGCAGTGTTGGGATAAAGGACCAGTAGCAGCACAGATGCAGAGGGAGTTGTCATACAGATGCAACAATGGCAGTAGCAGAGTCATGGGCAGCAGTGCAAGATGCAGCAGTGTAGAGGATGTTGGGCAAGGAGGCTTAACATCAGCACAGGGACTGATGCCGAATCATCAGAATAATACTCAGTGGGGAGTAGTGCTAGAGCGCAGTCTTCGCTAAGAGGGAGTGTTGATTTGGGGCAGCATCGGATGTGCTCTAGCCATGAAATTTGGTGGAGAGGTTGGGGCACATGAGATCTCCAATACCCAGAAAGGGTTTGGGCAGATTCTAAAAATATCAGGATATATTAAAATAATTAATATTGTTAATGGAGTCCCTAAGTCTAAACTTAGGGAAAATAAAATATCAATGCGTATTAATATGAATCTATGTTAGAATGGTCCAAAAGGCATGGATCAGGCCACATCTAATCTTAGTCGTTGATTAGGGACTTAATCTCGGTCGTTGATTTATCAACAAGGAAAATATAAGGGCAGGCTTGAGGGTCACTTGGAGAACACACTAAGGGAGACCAGTCAGTTCAATTTCTGAAGCGGGGTTTGTTGAGAAATTGAACCGGTGGTCTGGAGAGCAGTCAAGAGGCAACAAGTGCGGAATAGAGAGATGGGAGATCAATGTAGACGTAGAAGAGGCAGATGCAGAGCCAGAGGAAGCCACGCAAAGGCTGCAGGAGTGATGCAAAAGGCCAGAGAATCTGCGCAGAGCCTCAGTAGGATGATGCAGAGGGTTTCAGACTGACGCAGAGGTCAGTAGGGCCTACGCTGGGTTCAGAAGAAGTGATGGAAATTTATCTATCTGTGGGTAAGCCAGTGTGGCACCCTGTTGTACTAGAAAATTGTTGAATAATAAAATCCTCCCTTGCTGCACCATTTTTCTCACATTGGGTTTTTCCGGGGACATTAGTCCAAAATAACTGTGTCAATGTGAGCATATGTTTGTTTCTGTATTACGGTGTGATATCTGCGGTAGTGTTTATTTTAATGTTTGTTGAAGTAATTTCATGAATAACTTATGATGAAATAAGTAGGAAAAATAAATCAGTTGCTGTAGTGATAGAATTTTCACACACTCCAATTTGTTTCCAATAACTCCACATCAGTTGCAATCATGTCTTGCCATCTTGATGCATTACCCATAATTTTGGGCATAGTGGATATGTTGTGTTGACTACTGGAGTAGCACCTGGTGATTATGTGAAGACTCCATGCCCAAGGATGATCCAGAGGACACTTGTACCATCAGATGTCATCAGTCAACTGAGTTTTTTAACTCTACTTCTATCTTCTCATCATCTTTCTTGTACCCAGATTCCACACCCTACGGGGAATTGTAATAAGTGATGCTAGTATGATGAGTTTCTTGAATTTGTAACAGGCCTAGGATGTGGGACTCGATCAGCAAACGAGTACACCTTGGAGTTTTTTTTTTATCCGATTAATTATCCCTTCATTATTCAGAGGCGGATAATTTTCTGGATTTTTTCACTCATTTTTTACCCCAAAGCCGAGGTGACGGTTTGAAGATTGAGCCCCTCACACATCTTAGTGTCTAGAGTCGATGTATATTACCATACTAGATCACACAAAAAGTTTCGTAGAATTTGGCTAGGTCTAAGTACGATTTTTTAATAGTTAAAAATTTCCCGCAAAACGGGATTTTTTAATTATTTTCTATGTAATGGCATAAATAAGTGGCCTTAGGAAATGTCTGGGGCGTATGTCCACTCGAAATTCATCCTCAGAGGCCCAGCATTATCCTAGAGCCTACTTTGGGGGTCAAAAAATGACTTAGAGTCCCTCAAAAGCCGATTTTTCAAGTGACAGTAGCAAAAATGAAGAAAAATCAAAAAAATGAATAATTGGAAAAATTTATAAATTTTCCAAAGTCAAAATAAGTCAAATTTTGACATGGAAATTATGTGGAGAGTCAAAGGTGATGTGGCAAGCATGTGGGGCCCACCTCATAAGGTATAACAGGCTCAAGTCAAAAGTTTCAACTCAAAGTCAAAGAAAGTCAAAGGGTGGTCTAAAAGCAGTCAACAAGCATCACGTTGAAGTTCATGCGGTACAACAAAATGTTTGAGGTTCCAAGGTTGATTTAATTTAAACATGGAAGATAATAAAGTGACATGGCAGCCACCTAGACAAGTCAAAGTTGTACTCAGTCAAGCTAAGTCGAATTGCCTACCGTATCTTTTCCTCTCCACAGATCTGGTAATTAAATTTCAGTGGGGGGCATGACTGCCACAAAGGACAAATCTTGTCCCCCCACTTAAATTATGTTGATTAATGTAAGAAGCCAGTTTATAAGGAATGTACGCAGGCAGTTAAAGGAAGGATCACGCTGGCAGATTTCAACCAATACGCAGAACTGTGTATAATAGTTCGATGGCAATGGATTGACACGTGATCATAGGTGTCATACATGCAATTTTTGGTGAGAGATCAGTGCGAGTTGCCTCTACATAACCGGTCTTCCTCATACACAATGAAGCCAGCCCATACGCAGCAGTTTAGAGACAGCTCACGCAGCAGTTTAGAGGCAGCCAAGCACACAGCCAGTTAGGGATCAGTTTACAACAGTTATCTCCACAAATGGACAGTCAAGCAGCCACTTGGAAATGCGTTGAAGCATTGAGATCTCCACCTGATTGCCACTTGTCATTGGAATTTTCCTTGGGATCATCTCCCATTTTCTTATTTATATGAGTCTTGAGCTCTCATTTTAAAAATGATAGAACGAGATGTTGGGTTGGCGGAGACTCTGTTGGATTGTGTACTCATCTTTCATATAAATAAATAAAAGTTTTTGGGGTTACTAGCTTCTCTTGTGGTGCACTCTTTGGTTGATGAGGTATACTTGTGTCGTTTGATGTTATTATTCATTTGATTTTAAATCTGCTATCTAGTTGTTTTTCTTTGTGCATTTGCCTGAAGGCATTATTGTCTAGGGAGGAGAGATTTGCAGCTATCTCAAATCTCCTTTGGGCTTCGTATATTCTGTGCTCTCGTTGTAGCTTGTCATTGTCGGTTCAATGACAAGCCCAACTTGGTCTCTATATGCCAAGTCCCTTTTGCACTAACAATTGGTCTACAGGCATTTTTTATTTAAGGACAGGTTGCCAACTCTATTGGAGTGTGAGGACTTCTTCGGTTGGAATAGTCACCTCCAAGGATATCAAAGGTCCCACAAGTTGTTCAAGCCAACAATCTCATAAGACATCAAAAGATTTACTCAAGAGGGGGTTTCTTGAGCCCTTTGCTTATTTTCTATCTTTAAAAATTATCACATATTTTCTTCTTTCGTTTGTGTGCATATTGGTTTTATCTAGCATTTGAGACCCTATTTCTTTTGCGTGCTAACTCTTTTGCTTGCTGTCCTACAGGTGTTCCTGGAGCTAAGTCAAGTTTGAAGAAGAAAGCTAAAGCATAAGCTAAGTAACCCCTTTCCATTTGTAAACCCAAATCCAAGGTTATTTGGGCTTTAATTTGAAAACATTTGACTTCATTCTGAGCAAAAAATAAAAAAAATAAAAACAAATAAAAAAATTTCATTTTTAGAGAGCAATGCTTTAAAGGCACTGGTTGGTTATGTATTTCATGCTTATCTTATGTATTTATGGCTATTGCTCATATCAGGTTTGCTTATAAATCTTAAATAAATAATCTATTTAACTCTAACAAATTCTCCTAGAAACTCACATCTTTGTTTTTGCTTTAACTTTTCATTAGGGACCACCCCCCTTAGCTAATCTAGGAGATAGCTCAAACGGAGAGAGTTGGGATTAGTGTGACAGCCCCCTTCTCTGAATTCCCTGCCACCAACCACACCTTGTGGGGTTGAAAGCTTTTCTCACTGACTTGTAGGTAGGTGCAGGCGGCAGGGTCAACACTGCCCTCATTCCTCATCGCTGCAATCGCACGTCCAAACTTGCAAAACACAATAAAAATTCAAAATATTTTGATTTTCATTTTTTTAATTGCCAAACTTTTGATACGTTTTGGGTTTTAAGGATTAGATGTTTTTTTTTTTGTATATATTTCATTTACGTTAGTTCTTAAGTGGTGTTAGTTAGGGTTAGGTTCTTAAATTTTGATTTAATTCTTTGTATATTCGACTAAGAGAATTTTTAGTTAGACTTCATTTAATATAGTTTTAGATTTAGACCTTTTTACTTTTGATAGAATTAGCTTAGTTTAGTTTAAATGATTTCAAAGTTTTACAATAACAAAAAAAAAATCATAAAAATTATAAAATTATAAAAAGCATAAAGAGTTTCTTTTATTTAGATAGATTCATTTATTTAGTTTCTGTAATTTTTATTTTAAAAATAACCATTAAGAAAAAATGAAAGTTAATGGTGGTTATTTAATTTAGGTTAGTTAGTTTTGAATTAAATAAAAAAAAATCAATAAAAAATATTAAAAATATAAATTAAAAAAATAAAAGAATTTCATTTAAAACATAAAAAAAGTTCTATTTTTTATTTTGTTTCATAAAGATAAAAAAGTTTTTTTTTGTTAGACTTCTAGTTTAGTTAACATTTGGTTAGGATATGTAGGTCTATTTTCATTTAGATTTTAGTTTAGTTTATATTAGTTAAATTTTTAAAATTTAATTTAAAAATAAATAGTAAAAAAAAATAATAATAAAATCATTAAAAATTATTGTGGGTAGATCTAAAGTTGCATCTAGAATGTAGATTATATTGTTTTGTTATATAAATAATAAGTTTTATTAGTTTATTAGGAGCTTTGATTCGCAATTAAATATATAATCTTAAGTTTTATTTACTTTAGTTTCTTGCTTAGTTTAGTTTTTTATGCAAAAATATAAAAATATATAAAAATTAAAATATTTTGAAAAAACTTGGCAAAAAATTGAAAATTTCATATTTGATGTCTCTATGTTCCATTTCTCTATAGTTAAACGCACTTAATGTTTATTTTGAAGTTAGCTATGTAATTGGTCAGCGTTTAAATTTTATGATCATTTAAAGCATTTAATTTTTCTTGAAGTTTAATTGCTGGATCATTGTTAAGGCGTTGTGCATTTGTTGAAAATCTTACGTCGTTTGGGTTATTTGATGATAAATAATTGTTTTACATGGTTTATACTTCTGCAACATTTAATAAATAATCATTTAATCATTAGCTCCATAAAGCACTGGTCTATTAACTTAATAAAATCAATTGAGTGCTTGTTTCCCCTTGTGTCTCCCAACCCAACTAGTCCACAGTTGGTCATCCATTGTCCCATAGGGTCTACCCCCCTTAGCCGCAGGAGACAGGCTTAAACGGAGAGATCGGGGATCAGGGTGACAGCCTCCGGTCTGAGCGTTGTCGTGACAATCCGTGCGACAACATTTTTTGGTGTCGTTGCTAGGGATACTTTATTCTCGGTGTTTCAACAACTTTTCATCATTCATCGTTCATCTTTCTATCATTCGTTTGAGCCGGCAACGCCAACATTTTTTGGCACCATTGCCGGTGAGAGTTCTTTTGTCCCTGGCTTTTCAACGACATTCATCTTCTCATCATTCTTTCATCTTTCTCATCTCTCATTTGAGCTAGCAGAGTCAACATTTTTTTGGCATCATTTGGATCTTTTCATCGCCTTATATTTCGTCATATCAGCAGCTACACTTCAGTTCGTTTCTTGTTTGGGTGGCGACTCCATTTCTTTTCATTTATTTTTTCCTAGACAAGAAGCCTCCCTCATATCTGCTTGTTGGTTTCTTTTTGGATCCTAGAATTAGATTCATTGTTCAAGTGGCGACTCCACATCTTTCATATCTTGATTTTCTTGAGCAGAGATCTCTTTCTATCATCCATTTGGTCCCTCGTTATTCATCATGGATTATTCATTTAAACCATGTCATTTTACTGATGATCTCAATGATATTCCGGAAGTGGCCATTTCTAAATTACCTTTGTTCTCAAGTGGTGATTCAATCGCTTTTAAAAGACATCTAGGATTGTTTACTCATATAATGATTATATATTGTAGACCCCCTCAGTATAATCATGAAGATGTCAAAATGCGTCTTTTTGTCCTTTCTTTAGAGGGTGATGCTTTGAATTGGTTTAATAATTGTCATGAAGATTCTTTCACTTCTTTACAAGACATTGTCAATGCTTTTAAAGATAGATATGGCTATCCAGATAGCTCGCCTTGTGCCCCTAAAATTGTGCAACAGAATGAAAGTAATCTTATAAAAGGTCCAGCTGTCGATGAAAGATTCCAAGACAATTCTTCATATCAAAATGTGCAATCCACCTATACCATTGCAGATCAAATTCATGATAGTGGCAAAGCAGGGACAAATGACAATGAAAAGGAAGATCAAAAGAAAATTATACAAGAACTAATGCTGCTAGTAAAAAATATGGAGATCAATCAAACTAATTACGCCAATGATGTGAGAACTTTATGCACCCACCTGGAAAAACACGTAATAGGGAAGGAATGGAGATCATGCAAAATCAACATGCTAAGGATTGAGGCCATGAAAGAATTAATCATGACATCATGAAATTAGTTTTATGCAAAGCAAGTTTATCAGGCTTAGAGGAAAAATATGACGACCATGAAAGCCTAATCATGATAGGGAAAATTAATTCTATGCAAAACAAGTTATTAACTATGGATGAAGAAATGACTATCATGACGTTCGATCATAATAATCAATTGGCTGCCATGCAAGCATATCATAAGGAAGAGATAAACTCTATGCAGTATTGCTTGACGACCATAAAGGAAAAGAACGATAAATAAATAAAAGAAATGGAAGAAAACCATGCCAGGGAAATCAGTGCTATGAAGGTTGAACACTCTAGTCAGATAGATGCCATTAAAACACAGGTTCAGAAAATTCAACAATGGTCAAAGGATGAAAGAAACCGGGGAACGTCAATAAATCAGGAGCCTCCTTATCTGTTGCAACAAGCTCCATCTTATTATGAGGTCCTTTGTTCCATTGAAAAGTGGATAATTGAAGGTGACATGGATAAAAGAAAAATTAATAATCAAATTCATCCACCAATCATAGAAGATCAAGTTATAACTTATGGCACCTGTGAGATTGATCCATCATCCTTTACAGGGCAGATGCAGAACGAAGAAAGACATGTCATGCATATCTTATATACTTCATCTGAGAGCTTTGAAGCAGAAAGTTCCATGTCATCAATGATACAGCCTGCCAGGAAGAAAAAGCGCAAAAGAAAGAGAACGAGAAGAATATTTGATGCATCAGACGTCCGCAAGCAGCTTGATTTTTGGATAGGAAAAAGTCCTACCATATGCAGAATTCGACATGGTACATCCGACAAGTAGCCGACAGATTTTCCTGAAAGCAGGCAAATGCTCAGTATACACTATATTGAACACATCTGATGCCATGGGGCATCCCCTGTATTTCTAACCTTACTCCTTGTTTTCTCAGCATTTTCATTTCTGTTTTAGGATTAGATTTGCTTTTCTAGATAGTTAATAAATGAAGAGCTTATATCTTTCATGTGATTATTGTTATATGATGATTTTTGGACGGACACTACTTATATTTTGTTGTGTGTTGCATGGATGCAGATTCTGGATTCTCACATTCCTACAATGCAGCAACGTGTCCCCAAGTGGAGCTAGATGTTGACCACTACGTGTCAACTACCCATTAGCAGTACACCCCCTTTTTCGCAAAAGGGATAGCGCTTGAGCAGCGTGTCCGTGCCTATCATCATCAGCCCGATCATATTGTTTTGGAAACCCAGTCTGCATGTGTGAATTGTAAATAATCGTAGCAGAGTTGTGTCATGTAAGTAAATTGCCTAGGTGGACCTAATTTTCTAGTGATAATCTATGTTCCGGAAGGTTTTTTGTCTCACCGATCCATGATTGGCAGAGTTTTCCTTCAGCCTAACCCCAAAGCCGGAATGAATTTTGTCATTAGAATCTTAGGAGAATCCTAGTGCGTTGATCTGCTAAATTATAGTTGTGTCACAAAATTGGGTGGTCTATGAGGGTCTATGTCAAATGGGTTTTCCCCCTTGAGATGTAAAAAAGTCATGATGTAAAGTGTCTTGAGGGTTAGAAAATGTTTTTCCCCTCATAAGTCCTAAGTCCTAGGTCCTAGGTGATTTTTCCAAAGGTTAAGTTCGAGGATCCATTTAAAAATAAAAATTTAAAAAATTGAAAAAATAAAAAAAGTATAAAAAGTAAAAGATATAAAATAATAATAATTAAAAATAAATATAAATTAAAATTAAAATATATATAATTAAAAAATAAATAAATAAGTAAATAAAATAATTAAAAATTTTAAAAATTTAGAAAATAATTAAAAAAAAAAAAAAAATATTTTATAAAATAATAATAAATCAAAATTTTTGAGTAAATAAATGTAGAATTTCAATTTTTAATATATTAAAATTAAAAAATTCGACGGATGAGATTAAAATATATCTTGATCCTCATCGACGGTCGAGATCATTTTGACATGGATCACTCGAATTAGCTGTTGGGAATTTTTCCTTTAAATAGGGTGTTAGGGGTCATTTGAGATCAGATTGGATCTGAGAGTCTGGTGCTAAAGAAAGCACTCTTGTAGTCATTTTTTGTGCAATAAAGAAAGACTTTGGGGTTAAAAATCTTGCTGGTGTTACTCTTCTGGAAATGCTGCAAGATTGTTTTATTTTTCTGCATAATTTTATTTTCATCCATTGATGATAGCTTAATGAAGATTGATCTAGGCATAGGTATCTTGCCTGATCTTTGGGGTTTGAATCATAGTTTAGATTCTGAAATATAGTGGTAGGTATCTCCATTTGATCTTGGTTTCACTATTGTTTTCTCCCTCTATGTTAATAGTTGATTTTAAGCTGTGCAGGAAATCCTTTTTTCAGATTACCGGGCATTAGGGGAAGTTCTCGGCTGAACCAGCGAACTCCCGGATTGTGTTTTCTGAAAGAGCCCAGCCAGTTCTTGATCCCGGGCTTATCATTTGAATTTTTTTATGAATGCATGCAGGGTTTTCTGAAGTGTCTCAGATTAAAATTAAATTCTAATAATATTACTGTGATTATTGACAAATCTAGCTGCTTAAGAGTCGAAAATCTGTAAATGTTGTAATTATTTAGTTGATTTAGGGTTTTAGTTTTGTTTCTGGCGCATTTTACTTCTGGGTTTTCTGTTTCTTTCTTCCATTTCACGTTGCAGGTACAGGTTTTGAGAAAAAAATTCAGAGCTTCCATCAGACAAATCTGGATGCAGGGTGATTTGAAATTTACTGGAGAATCTAGAGGGTTTTCTGATCCATCTTTCCGCTGCTGCCATTGCTCCAAACGTTTAGCTTGCCCCACGCAGTCATTTCTGCTCTATTCTGGACCTACATGTAGCCAGATCTGCATCTATCCACGCAGCCCATTGCTGCCTCAGCTAGTTCTCCTGCAGAGCTGTTAGCTTCCAAGCCTCCGCATTGCCATCTCTCAGCTCTTCCCTCATGCATTCATCACAGTTCCTCTGCGGCATCATCACTTGATCAGCATCGTTGCCATATTACCAACACATTGCTTCCATCCATCGATCCCATTCAAAATTTTATTCTGCTATTACTGTGTTACCCTTTCCGCCCTCTCTCCTGCGTGGCTTCCTCCCCACGTTGCCAGAAAATTTTAACTCTCTTCCACTGCATCCATCTCCCACTACCCACGCCTCTATTAAATTCCTCACGCATGCAGTCTTCCATCATTTCAGCAGATCCACGCAGCTCCTTTTCAAGCTTTCACACTGCCATCCTTTGCTTGTATTGCATAAATCCAAAACCCTCATTGCTGCTGCACCTTCAAACCAGCTCCAAAGCTGCCTGTGTGAGATCTCCCGCAGCCTCTCTGCCTGCGTTAAACTTGTCAAGCGAACCTTTGTCTTACGTGATTCTTCTTTTGTTGCAATTCGGCAGACATTCCTCCCTTGCCACTCTTCCACGCAGCAGTTCGCCTTGCAAAATAAATCCTCCTCTGCTATCACTCTTTTCCTTGAATTGACTTGTGTGTATACGCATCAAAAGACAACTCGATTTTCTTGGATTGTTGTTCCCTTGCGCTATCAGCTCCTCGTCCATCGCTCCAATCCGCAGCTCTGCCATTGCCATACGAATTCCCTCCACGCAGCAGCTTATTCTGCCTTGGTTGTCCACGCGTCTCTGCTCGCCCCTTCAACAACTTCCATTCTGCTTTAAACGCACCTAAACACATTACGGCACAACAAACTCACGTTTTTGTATACGTATGGTAAATTTCGATTTGGTAGGTTATCGTAAGTTTTCCCTTGTCCTTTTTTTTTTATACATGCGTTGATTAATTTAAGTTAGGGCAGCGTATTATTTAGAGTTTAGCTTTTGTTTTATTTCTCCTAAACTTTGCCTAGCGTTCTATAAATTTTCATTACTTTTATTTAGATTTTAATTTCTAGTATTAGATTATTGCTAGTTTAGATTTTTATTTGATTTTAAATTTAGGTTTGAGTTTTATTATTTAGATTTAATTTTCATTTTTGTTATATTAGGTGTTAGTTCCTTTTTTTAGCTTAGCTTTTTTTTAGATTAAGTTTTAGATTTTAATTTAGATTTGATTTTATTTTTCTTAGTTAGTTTAGTTTATTTTTTTATAAAAAAAATAAAAATAAAAATTAAATAAATTAAAATAAATAAATTAATTAAAAGTTCATTTTATTAGACTCTGTTTAAGTTTAATTTTTTATCAAAAAAAATAAAATATAAAGCAATAAAAACCTAAAATAGTTTTTAATTTCTTTTTTAGATTTATTTCATTTTATTAGCATTTAGCTTTTGCTTAGATTTTTTATACCTATGTTCATTTTTAGCCTTTAGCTTTTTTAGACTGTTTTTTTTTATTGAAAATATACAAAATATATATATATTTTTTTGAAATTTTTTTGCCAGTTTCAGTGTTGGCTTAGGGATTTGTCATGTTTGCTATATATCTTTTCTGCTGAGGTTAGAAATTCGATATGGGACTAATATTTATCATTTTCATATGGTTAAATATGCTTCAAGATCATTTAAAGATTAGCTATATGAATCTGATCTCTGGTTAGCATTTAAAATTACGTGGTTATTTGAGTGTTTAATCTTTCGAATTTTATTTGCTGGAATATGGTTAAGCTATCGAGCATTTATCGATTATCTCTCTTTTGGTAAAGGTCAAGCTTTGTTTGAGTTATTTGATGGTAAATGATTGTTAATAAACTCATATTTCTGCAGGCATATAATCATTCAGTCATTAACTCCATAAGGCACTGGTCTATTAATTTAACTTAATCAAATAAGTGCTTGTTTTTCCCTCGTGTCTCCCAACCCAACTGGTCCCCAGTTGGTCATCCATTATCCCATAGGGTCTACCCCCCTTAGCCGCGGGAGACAGGCTTAAACGAAGAGATCGGGGATCAGGGTGACAGCCCCCGGTCTGAGCGTTGTCGTGACAATCTGTGCGACAACATTTTTGGGCGCTGTTGCCGGGGACATTGTTTTCTCGGCGTTTCAACGAGAATCATCCTTCTCATTTTTTATCTTTTCATCTGGCCCGACAATGCCAACATTTTCTGGTGCCGTTGTTGGGGAAGAGTTTTTTTTTTTTGTCCCCGGCGTTTCAAAGACATTCATCTTCTCATTTCTCATCATTCTTTCATCTTTCTCATCTCTCATTTGAGCTGGCAGAATCAACTTTTTTTGGCATCATTTGGATCTTTTCATCGCATTATCTTTCGTCATATCAACAGCTTCTCTTCAATTTGTTTCTTGTTTAGGTGGCGACTCCATTTTACTTCTTTTATTTTTTCCCAAGACAAGAAGCCTCTCTCATATCAGCTTGTTTGTTGCTTTTTGGATCCTAGAATTAGATTCATTGTTCAAGTGGCGACTCCACTTCTCTCATCTCTTGATTTTCTTGAGCAGAGATCTCTTTCTATCATCCATTTGGTCCCTTGATTATTCATCATGGATAATTCATTTAAAACCATGTCATTACTGATGATCCCATGATATTCCGGAAGTGGCCATTTCTAAATTACCTTTGTTCTCAAGTGGTGATTCAATCGCTGTTAAAAGACATCTAGGGTTGTTTACTCATATAATGATCATATATTGTAGACCCCCTCAGTATAATCATGAAGATGTCAAAATGCGTCTTTTTGTCTTTTCTTTAGAGGGTGGTGCTTTGAATTGGTTTAACGATTATCCTAAGGATTCTTTCACTTCTTTACAAGACATTGTCAATGCTTTTAAAGATAGATATGGTTATCCAGATAGCTCGCCTTGTGCCCCTAAAATTGTGCAACATAATGAAAGTAATCTTATGCAAGGTTCAACTGTCGGTGAAAGATTCCAAAACAATTCTTCATATCAGAAAATGCCATCCACCTGTACCATTGCAGATCAAATCCATGATAATGGAAAAGCAGGGACAAATGACAATGAAAAGGAAAATCAAAAGCAAATTATACAAGAACTAATATCGCTGGTAAAAAATATGGAGATCAATCAAACTAATTACGCCAATGATGTGAGAACTTTATGCACCCACCTGGAAAAACGTAATAGGGAGATGGAAGATCATGCAAATCAACATGCTAAGAAATTGAGCATGAAATTCATCATAACAATAAAATTAGTTTTATGCAAGCAGAGTTATGTAGGCTGTAGAGAAATATGACAAACCATGAAAGCTAATCATGATAGGAAATTGTAATTCTATGCAAACAATATAACTATGATAAAAATGACTTCATACTTCGATCATAATAATCAGTTTGGTGCCATCAAACAAATCATTAAGGAAGAGATTAAACTCTATGCAGTATTGCTTTGATGACCATAAAGAAGAAAACAAAGTTAATAAAGATATGGAAGAAAACCATGCCAGGGAAATCAATGCTATGAAGGTTGAACACTCTAGTCAGATAGATGCCATAATACAGATTTAGAAAATTCAATAATGGTCAGAGGATGAAAGAAACCAGGGAACGTCAATAAATCAGGAGCCTCCTTATCTGTTGCAACAAGCTCCATCTTATTATGAGGTCCTTTGTTCCATTGAAAAGTGGATAATTGAAGGTGACCTGGATAAAAGAAAAATTAATAATCAGATTCATCCACTAGTCATAGAAGATCAAGTTATAATTCATGGCACCTTTGAGATTGATCCATCATCCTTTACAGAGTAGATGCAGAACGAAGAAAGACATGTCATGCATATCTTACATACTTCATCTGAGAGCTTTGAAGCAGAAAGTTCCACGTCATCAGTGATACAGCCTGCCAGGAAGTAAAAGTGCAAAAGAAAGAGAACGAGAAGAAGATTGATGCATCAGACGACCAAGAGCAGCTTGATTTTCGGATAGGAAAAAGTCCTACCATATGCAGAATTGGACATGGTACATCTCACAAGCAGCTGACAGATTTGCCTGAAAGCAGGCAAATGCTCAGTATACACTATATTGAACACATATGATGCCATGGGGCATCCTCTGTATTTCTAACCTTACTCCTTGTTTTTTCAGCATTTTCATTTCTGTTTAAGGATTGGATTTGCTTTTCTAGATAGTTAATAAATGAAGAGCTTATATATTTCATGTGCTTAATATTATATGATGATTTTTTGGATGGACACTACTTATATTTTGTTGTGTGTTGCATGGATGCAGATTTTGGATTCTCACATTCCTACAGTGCAGCAACGTGTCCCTAAAGGGAGCCAGATGTTGACCACTACGTGTCAACTACCCTTAGCAGTACACCCCGTTTTCTTTGCAAAAGGGTAGCGCTCGATTGACGTGTCAGTGCCATTCGACAGTCATCGTCGACCTTATCATATTATGTTGTAAACCCAGTCTGCATATGTGAATTGTAAATAATCTTAGCAGAGCTGAGTCATGTCTGTAAATTTCCTAGGTGGACCTAATGTTTTAGTGATAATCTACGTTCCGGAAGGTTTTTTGTCTCACCGATCCATGATCGGCAGAGTTTTCCTTCAGCGTAACCCCAAAGCCGAAATGAATTTTGTCATTAGAATCTTAGGGGAATCCTAGTGCGTTGATCTGCTAGATTATAGTTGTGTCGCAGAACTGGGTGGTCTATGAGGGTCTATGTCGAATGGGTTTTCCCCCTTGAGATGTAAAAAAGTCATGATGTAAAGTGTCTTGAGGGTTAGAAAATGTTTTTCCCCTCGTAAGTCCTAAGTCCTAGGTCCAAGGTGATTTTTCCAAAGGTTAAGTTCGAGGATCCATTTAAAAATAAAAAATAAAAATTTGAAAAATAAAACAATAAAAAATAAAGATATAAATATATAATTAAAAAAAAGATAAAATTTAAAAATATAAAAATATTATTAAAACTAAATAAATAATAAATAAATAAAATAATAATAAATTAAAATTTTAGAAAAAATTAAAAAAAAAAAAAATAAAATTAAATAAGGTAATAAAATTTAAAAATAATGTCCACATGGGTACTCAAGGGCATGCCGTGGAAATGAAGTCTCACGAACGGAAGTCTTGGTTCAATTTGGGTCCCTTCCCTGTTGATGGGTACTTAATGGACATGTAATCGGAGACCCCACCCCAGCCTACAAAAAAAAATTTTAAAAATAATAAAATAATAATAAATCAAAATTTTTGAGTAAATAAATGTAGAATTTCAATTTTTAATATATTAAAATGCATTTAAAAAATTCGACGGATGAGATTAAAAGATATCTTGATCCTCATCGACGGTCGAGATCATTTTGACATGGATCACTCGAACTAGCCGTTGGGAATTTTTCTTTTAAATAGGGTGCTAGGGGTCATTTGAAATCAGATTGGATCTGAGAGTCTGGTGCTAAAGAAAGCTCTCTTGCAGTCATTTTTTGTGCAATAAGGAAGACTTTGGGGTTAAAAATATTGCTAGTGTTACTCTTCTAGAAATGCTGTAAGATTGTTTTATTTTTCTGCATAATTTTATTTTTAGCCATTGATGATAGCTTAATGAAGATTGATCTAGGCACATGTATCTTGCTTGATCTTTGGGGTTTGAATGATAGTTTAGATTCTGAAATATAGTGGTAGGTATCTCCATTTGATCTGGGTTTCACTATTGTTTTCTCCCTCTATGTTAATGGTTGATTTTAAGTTGTGCAGGAAATCCTTTTTTCAGATTACCGGGTGTTAGGGGAAGTTCTCAGCTGAACCAGCCAACTCCTGGATTGTGTTTTCTGAAAGAGCCCAGCCAGTTCTTGATCCCGGGCTTATCATTTGAAATTTTTTATGAATGCATGCAGGGTTTTCTTAAGTGTCTCACATTAAAATTAAATTCTGATAATATTACTGTGATTATTGACAAATCTGGCTGCTTAAGAGTCGAAAATATGTAAATGCTATAATTATTTAGTTGATTTAGGGTTTTAGTTTTGTTTCTGGCGTATTTTACTTCTGGGTTTTCTGTTTCTTTCTTCCATTTCACGTTGCAGGTACAGGTTTTGAGAAAAAAATTCAGAGCTTCCATCAGACAAATCTGAATGCAGGGTGATTTGAAATTTACTGGAGAATCTAGAGGGTCTTCTGATCCATATTTCCGCTGCTGCCATTGCTCCAAACGTTTAGCTTGCCCCATGCAGTCACTTTCTGCTCCATTCTGGACCTACACGCAGTCAGATCTGCATCTATCCACGCATCCCATTGCTGCCTCAGCTAGTTCTCCTGCAGAGTTGTTAGCTTCCAAGCCTCTGCATTGCCATCTCTCAGCTCTTCCCTCACACATTCATCACAGTTCCTCTGTGGCATCATCACTTGATCAGCATCACTGCAATATTACCAACACGTTGCTGCCATCCATCCATCCCATTCAAAATTTTATTCTGCTATTACTGTGTTACCCTTTCCGCCCTCTCTCCTGCGTGGCTTCCTCCCCACGCTGCCAGAAAATTTTAACTCTCTTCCACTGCATCCATCTCCCACTACCCACACCTCTCTTAAATTCCTCACACACGTAGTCTTCCATCATTTCAGTAGATCCACGCAGCTCCTTTTCAAGCTTTCACACTGCCATCCTTTGCTTGTATTGCATAAATCCAAAACCCTCATTGCTACTACACCTTCAAACCAGCTCCAAAGCTGCCTGCGTGAGATCTCCCGCAGCCTCTTTGCCTGCGTTAAACTTGTCCAGCGAACCTTTGTCTTGCGTGATCTTCTTTTGTTGTAATTCGGCAGACGTTCCTCCCTTGCCACTCTTCCATACAACAATTGGCCTTGCAAAACAAATCCTCCTCTATTATCCCTCTTTTCCTTGAATTGACGTGTGTGTATACGCATCAAAAGACAACTCGATTTTCTTGGATTGTTGTTCCCTTGCGCTATCAACTCCTCGTCCATCGCTCCAATCCGCAGCTCTGCCATTGCCATACGAATTCCCTCCACGCAACAGCTTATTCTGCCCTGGTTGTCCACGCGTCTCTGCTCGCCCCTTCAACAGCTTCCATTCTGCTTTAAATGCCCCTGAACACATTACGGCACAGGAAACTCACGTTTTTGTATACGTATGGTAAATTTCGATTTGGTAGGTTATCGTAAGTTTTCCCTTGTCCTTTATTTTTTCTTTTACATGCGTTGATTAATTTTAAGTTAGGGCAGCGTATTATTTAGAGTTTAGCTTTTGTTTTATTTCTCCTAAACTTTGCCTAGCGTTCTATAAATTTTCATTACTTTTATTTAGATTTTAGTTTCTAGTATTAGATTATTGCTAGTTTAGATTTTTATTTGATTTTAAATTAAGGTTTGAGTTTTATTATTTAGATTTAATTTTCATTTTTGTTATATTAGGTGTTAGTTCCTAGCTTTTTTTTAGTTTAAGTTTTAGATTTTAATTTAGATTTGATTTATTTTTTCTATATTTAGTTTAGTTTTTTATATTATATTATTATTTTTATATATCAAAATTAAATAAAAAAATAAAAAAAAAATTAAAGTTAAAAAGTTCATTTTTATTAGACTTTTGTTTAAAGTTAGATTTAAATCATAAAAAATAAAAAATAAAAAAATCATAAAAGCATAAAAAATAGTTTTTAGGCTTTTCCTTTTTTTTTAGATTTTTTTTTTAGATCTAAGTTTCATTTATTTAGCCTTTAGCTTTTTGCTTAGACTAGTTTTAGTTTTATTTGAAAATATAAAAAATATTTTTTTTTTTGAAATTTTTTTGCCAGTTTCAGTGTTGGCTCAGGGATTTGTCATGTTTGCTATATATCTTTTCTGCTGAGGCTAGAAATTCGATATGGGACTAATATTTATCATTTTCATATGGTTAAATATGCTTAGAAGATCATTTAAAGATTAGCTATATGAATCTGATCTCTGGTTAGCATTTAAAATTATGTGGTTATTTAAAGTGTTTAATCTTTTGAATTTTATTTGCTGGAATATGGTTAAGCTATCGAGCATTTATCGATTATCTCGCTTTTGGTAAAGGTCAAGCTTTGTTTGAGTTATTTGATGGTAAATGATCGTTAATAAACTCATATTTCTGCAGGCATATAATCATTCAGTCATTAACTCCATAAGGCACTGGTCTATTAACTTAATTAATCAAATAAGTGCTTGTTTTTCCCTCGTGTCTCCCAACCCAACTGGTCCCCAGTTGGTCATCCATTATCCCATAGGGTCTACCCCCCTAGCCGCGGGAGACAGGCTTAAATTGAGAGATCGGGGATCAGGGTGACAGCCCCCGGTCTGAGCGTTGTCGTGACAATCTGTGCGACAATAGAGTCATTTGGAGATACATTGGGCAAATACTTAGTAACCCGAGGGAAATCAATTCTCAAGGAGAAGGAGTTCGATTTCAGAGGGAGAGTTGCAGGGTGAAGGAAGAGGAGGGCATCAGCGTCAGTTAGAGACTGAGGAGGAGGTGACGCAAAGCATCCTAGAGATAGCATAGATGGAAGATCAAAGAGACAGTGCAGCTGGAGATGCAGTCCTCACGCAAGCCTCATGCAGAAGTGATGCAGAGAAGGACAGAGGGTCTCCTGGGTGTCAGAACTTCTCCGGGTAGAGGAGGAAAATTGTCTCAGGTGTTTCTCTCAGAAGTGTCTCAATATTCTATAGAATCATTCCTTGTAAAGAGATTGTTGCTGAATATTAATAAATAAACCCTCATCTACTGCACCGTTTTTCCCGCATTGGGTTTTTCCAGGGACAATTGTCTAGAAATAATTGTGTTGATGTGATTAATTCTTTTGCTTGTATATCATTGTTATTTTCTCTATGCTATTATGTGATAACTGCAGTAGAATTTATTTTAATGTTTACTGAAGGGTTTTGTAAATAACTTATTGTGGAAGATAAGTAGGAGAAATAAATCAGTTACTGCAGTAGAATTTCATATTAGAAATTTTCACATTATTGTTGCAATGAACTCTGTAAACATCATTTGAGGAAAAACTATAAAATCACCACCTACAGCGGTTTGTCATGAAACTATTTGTCAAAACACTTCGTTGAGGAATTCAATAAAATCAGGAAACAACGGCTTCCTTATCATAGCTAAATATGGATAAAAAATTAATGAACTCCCTTACTAAACTAGCAGCGGAAATCAGCAGATCCCTTTCCAAGGGGGTAATCACTTCGCTACAGCAAGAAAAACATCAAAAAAGGCATGAGTTGGGACACAAAATATTTGCACTTGGGACAGATTTGAAGTACATGAGGGTCACATGGAAAATCCTTTTCAAACTAGATGAACTAGATGCACTCCTTTCCAAAGTGAACCAGTTAGAAGGGAAGAAACTAGTTTGGGCTCTAAAACCAATTATCCTCGGTTTCATACAACACAAGTTCTTGACAGAACTTTGTGAAGGGGTCAAACTTCTAGTTGTGTCCTATCTCAGTAACATTATGAGGTCGACTGCACCTATACCTCCTTACAATGATGATTTTATGAGGACAGTTTTCAAGCTGATAGTAGAGACTGTTCAGGACTTGGACAACAGTGTAGGAAGCTTGAGGTTCTAGAAATCATGGTCATGCTTAGAACAAACGTTGCACAAAGCAGGAACGAAGCGAGGATGTTTTTTGGAAGCAGGGAAGCAGAAGCGTCATTTCCAAAAAATCTAAGAAGCGAACGTCTACTATATATATCTATATATATTTCATTTATATTAAAAAAATATCCAAAATACCAAATTAGTTGTAGAAGACATGAAACTATGCATATTTTTACATAAATCAAGATAGATATGGCATCCATTATAAATCAATGATTAATTATTCTAGCATCAACCATCTAGAATCTAGAGTCCTCTTCTCTTGTTTAGCCTTTGCCTCTACTTCAATTCTATAGGGATATTAGTCAACATTGCCTAATTTTTATCAAACAACTTACTCCAAGCCTTATAATATTGTAAATAAAGCTTAACATGCCTAATCAATGATTTTGACTTGAGTGAAGGGTACATAATTGCTAAGGCCATGACAAAGGAGTTCAACAATCAATAACACCAACACTGGGGTACATATAGGGCTTGGTGCTCTTGATTAAATGCCAATTACATGCCCTCATACATGATATAATCCAATGAAACACCACAATCCTATTGATCCTAAAAACTATTAATTCTGTTGAATTTCGAATGGGATATGAAATTCTATTTTCTCCATCTAAGTCTGATGAGGTTGGAACCACTCTCAAGCATCCTGAGTCATTTCATGGCAATGTTAAAAATTTAAGTAAAAGGATGGAAATGAAAGATAAAGGAGGACGTCACTTTTACTTTAAGAATCTAACATTACCATTAGTGAGCATCAAGGGGCATTTGGGGAGTGTTCAGAAAGTGTAGTTCCTCACACAACAGTTCGAAATTTCAAAAAAAAAAAGAAAAACCCAGTGGAACAAAGTGAACCGTGCACCTTCTCTCGTATCCACTTGCGATCTGCAGTGGATACACACCCAAACCTCCACAGATCCGCAGCCGATCCTTTCTGGATATGTGGATCGAGGTGACTTTGCATCTCTCTCTTGGTTGTGAAAAGGTAGCCTATAAATGTTGTAAGCCCCATTTATCTTAATCCAAAGAGAGCCACTGTCTGGAAGTACTGCGACTTTGTTCTCTCTCTTGGTTGTGAAAAGGTAGCCTATAAATGTTGTAAGCCCCATTTATCTTAATCCAAAGAGAGCCACTGTCTGGAAGTACTGCGACTTTGTTGATGGTCTGTGCATTTGTCTGCTCTAAATCGGTGGTTGGCCCAAAAGATGACTACTTGTCCTACTCCATCATGGGTTCAACATGAGCCTCCAACTGTTCCTCCATAGACAACTGGACATGCAAGACATGCTCACCAATCAGCGGTAAGTGGCTTTCATCCCGAGGCTTTTTCATAAACCTGCATGCCTTTGTACCTATCGGCTCCTCATCAACAGTGGAGATGTCTCCTGACACCTCATCAACCTGTGGTGTGCTACTGTCACCTGAAAATTCAGTCACATCCTTGGGTACCTCATCAATTGTTGGCATCTCATCAACGGGTATGCTCAATTGTCCCCTTGCCAATTGTTATCTCTTAGAAGAAACCCTAGTTGCGGGAAAAATCTCTAAGGTAACCTCGAACCTCTTTGAAGTTGAAAGTGATCAGGGGCTCAAAATTATGCTAAAAAATTGAAGTTTCAGAATTTTGTTAAACTTAGCTTCAGATCGAAGAGCTCGTCATTCTGATTCCAACGGTGTGAACGACACTCAAATCTGAGCTCGTATGTAGAAGTTAGAGTAAGTCAAAGTTCAAGTTTCATTTGCGTACATGGCAGGATTGGATGACATGGCGTGGCAGGTCCTCCAGTGAATGAGGAGGTGCCAAGTGGTAGGTCGCCATTGGCCCTCGCATATCGCAAATCGCAATCGCAGACAAAAAGGTGATACAGAATCGACTCCCGAGCAAAGGAGGGATGCGATGCGATAAATCGCCATCGCAGATCGACGAACGGAAGGTATTTCAGAATTGGCCCCCAACGAGTTCAGGTTGCGATGCGATATTGCAACACTGCAGACACGCATATTGTTACTCGTGGTACCTCGCCGATTGCGAAATGCGATAATTCCCAGATGCGGTGCCACTATAGGTTCCAATTTATACTCCTGTCGGGTCCACTATATCGCAATCGCAAATCGTCCGTTTTTATTCACAGACCATAAGCCCGCAACGCTTTTCGATTGCGATTTGCGATAAGACTCAGCCGATAGGTTATGGCCCGCCGCACAATGCAATTTTTGCCCAGTTAGTAGATTTTGGGGCTTATTGGATGGTTAGTGGCCGGAAAAGGGGAATTTGTTAAATAAATTGTGGGAGAACTGGGAGAGGTCATAACTTCTTCAGTTCTTATCGAAATTGGATGAAAAAAGAGGCTAGATAGCCATTTTTTGGTATTCTGAACTCATTGAGACAGGTTTCAAAGGCATTTGAGCATTGTAAACACACTTTTGTTGTAATTTTGAGCATAAAGAGAGGTCCAAGCATTGGAAGCTGGACCAAGGAGATGTAGCCCAGGAGGGGTGAACTCCTCATCAAATCTTTGTGTTGTGTGTTGTATTTTGATGTTCTTTGTTGTTATTTTGCTGCTGTTCAGGTAATGTTTTATATTAAATTGTTTATAACATTTACATAAGAAACTCTCATGGGAAGTAGTTAATTAAGCAAAAATAGTGAATCCTTAAGCACTTGATAAGCAAATAATAAGCATCTTAGGTTTTATTCTGCATGGGGAATTAGCACAACATTACTAATCTGCTCCACTTCAGATCAGAATGCTGGCCTTTCAACCTGGAGAGGGATCTCTCCCTAAACTCAACTACTCAAGGTCACTGTAGTAGAAGGTTTGCAATTGAGTCCTATGGCCAGATTTATCTAAGAATGATTGAAATTTGGTTGGTCTATGTAAAAATACTACCATTGGGCATGGAGTCTAATCCAATCAGGTTTTATACAAATACAGTTTCGATGAGCAAAACACAAAAGCAGGGTAGCAGTAATTCCTTTCACACTTAATTGATTTAGAGGAAGATGAAGGAAATTAATGTAAGGGTTAAGTGAACAAAAATTATTAATGCCTGACAAATAAAGAAACAAGAACATAAAATATGAATCCCAATTTCATACAATCAGTTTCCCAGACATGAGGAAATATAAAACAAAGCAAAAGACAAATCGGGAAATACAACACAAGAATTTCTTTAAATGCTCATGAACATTGTTTTCATTAATGATCTGCTAAAAAATACGCAAGGATGCTATATCTCAAATAAACACCAACCCTTACTTCTTCTACAGTCTTTGCTTATATAAACAATACAATAACTGAAACAGGTTTGTAGCGTAAAAATAATTACAGTAATCCAATAATAGAAGTATAAATTTCTTAGGTACATGCATATAAAACTTTCCAAACCTGTCTGCATCTAAATATCATGTTGTTGCCAGAGTCACGGCTAGAGATAAGGATCAGAAAGTCGAATTTAGTCAGGTGGCATCCAAGTCAACAACTGTCCATGAGCTTTTTCCTCACGAAATCTTGAAAAATAGGGTCCAATGATCCCTTAGAAAATCCAAAATTGTGATAGCTGTTAGAAAACCGAGAGAGGTTTGTTTAAATGGGTCTATTGCAGACAAAAACCTCTTTCGGTTTTGAAAACAGAGTTTTAACTGACCATTTTTACAGAAATGTGCTGCTACTCTCGTTGTCAGCGCAGTTTCCCTTTTTTTATTTTTAGACACGATAACGCTGACACTCTTGTTGTCAACGCATTTTTAAAATTTTCAAAACTTCAGTAACACTGACACTCCCATTGTCAACACATTTTTAAAATTTTCAAAACTTCAGTAACGCTGACACTCCCGTTGTCAACACATTTTTAAAATTTTCAAAACTTCAGTAATGCTGACACTCTCGTTGTCGATGTTTTAAACATGTTTATTACAAATTTACACTGACACTCCTGTTGTCGTCGCTTTAAAAAATTATTGACTAAAAAATGTGAGAATAGTTGGCTTCACAGGGATGTTGTCAATCATCGATTGCAGCAAGAGCCCCATAGACCAGAAGCCTGATCCATTGGGAAGCTCCCAACCAGTAACCATACAAACTGTAAACTGTACCACATTGAAGTCCATACTGAAACTGCAAACTGAAAACTATATTGCAATTTGAAAGCTGAAAATTACTTATTACAATCGAATCCACACTCGAACTCTGATTTCAACCTGAACACCAATTGCTGAAAACTAAAAACTGAAATGCCAAAATGAAAGGATGCTCTGTCTTGTGAGCTTATTTATGCACATTGTTCCTATTCTAACCAGCTGACTCTATCTTTCTTCAATTTATATGAAACTTCCAATGCAATGAATCTTACATCTAATTTGAAAACCAGACTCCTTGATTATAGTTGATTAAAAGAAAAACTTGACAATATAATGATAACTCAGAATAAACTTGATCTTGACATTGAAACCATGGTTGAAAATTTGCACTAAAAAACTCTTCAATATAAATGGCTGCGGGATAATCAAAGTCATAGATGCCATATCTTTCTTGATATTCAATGTATTATGTAATTTGATTATCATGGTTGAACTTTTCATGCATGTTTTCTATTTCAAATTCATAAATCCAAAACAAAAAATTCCCCACTCGCAATAACAAAGGGAAGCAATATGTCTTTTCCATGTTGTTGAGAAGAAATTCCAAAAGAATGATCTTGATATGGAAAAATTTGTTGATTCTTGAAGATTACAAACTCTATCTAAATTTCCTTGGAATACTCTTCTAAGAAATGAATCTTTTCTTCTAAGCAACATTTGCATTACTTTAATTAAGAGGACAAAAATGTAGAAAAAAATTTATCCACTTCACCATCAGTATACCCATCATTCCATTCTCTAAATCCTTGAATGGAAACATGATCTACTACAAATTCTTTTCTCTCCATCCATGTTTCCAAGAAAATAACCCAAAAGCATGTTATGGATGTTATGGATTTTGCAGAAAAACATTCAATCCAATTTTTGCACTTCCCTTGGAATGAATCATAAAATAATATCATGTATATATCTTCACACTTGACTTTAAGAAGATCAGTAAAAGTCATGAAAATTTGAGATATGTTTCAAAGTCAAGCTCAAATCATCACCACTAAATTTTGTTCCATTTATCAGAAAATATTCATCTTTGGGTAGATGATTAGGAAAACCAGGAATAACTGTAAAATGTAAACTTGCATACCTTAAAACAATAGTAGAAGCGTCTGAGTTATTCATTGGCCTAGTGAAATAACGATTGAATCATTTGAGCTATGAATCCTTCTGACAATGGAGTCGCCATGGAAGCTTCTAACTCTGGATTCTTGAAAATGGAGTCATCAGAGCAAACACCTTGCAGCCAAAACTGATATACAAATCTTTGTTTGCCTTCAGAGATTTGATCTTACACAAACAATCATTTAGGAAAAATAGGACCCAGGTTAGATCCCCGACAATGGTGCCAAAATGTTATCTCTTAGAGGAAACCCTAGCTGCGGGAAAAACCTCTAAGGTAACCTCAAACCTCTTTGAGGTTGAAAGATGGCCCTTCAACCTAGAGAGGGATCTCTCCCTAAACTCAACTACTCAAGGTCACTATAATACAAGGTTTTCTATTGAGTCTTACGGCTAGATTTATCGAAGAATAATTGAAATTTGGTTGGTCTATGTGAAAATACTACCATTGGGCATGGAGTCTAACCCAATCAGGTTTTATACAAACACAGTTTCGATGAGCAAAACACAAAAGCAGGGTAGTAGTAATTCCTTTGACACTTAAGCGTTTTAGAGTAAGATGAAGGAAATTAATGTAAGGGTTAAGTGAACAACAATTATTGTGAAAATTTTTAAACCAAGAATCCTACTGCAGCAATTGAAAATATTTCTTTTATTTGTTAAATCAATTAAACAAACTATTTGCAGTTTCCTATGTCAAATATTGAAACATATACACTACAGCCTTCACAAAATAAATACTGCGGAAGAAAAATAAATGCTAGAAAATTAGAGAAATTCTAGCACACACATAAAGATATTGGCACAGTTATTTTTGGACATTTGTCCCCGTAAAAACCTAATGCGGGATAACTGATGCAACAAATGAGGGTTTCTTTTTAATCTTTCAACAGTAATTCATGTACAAGAATTTAGACAAGAATATGGAGGAAAAATACTACAAGAAATTAAGTAACAAATTTCTCACTCTCCAGAGCGACTCCCTAACCGCGAGATGGACCCTCTGGTGTCTTTGCATCACTCTCTGTGCAGTGCTCTAGTGGACTGTGTCTCTCCTCACGCTATCGCTTCCTGAATTCGTCCTGCGCTTCCCGAACCACTACAGATACCCTCTCTCTTTCTCTCCTACAACTAACCCTCTGGCTCTATCTCCTTTGTTGAACTTCAACCATTGAAAAAATCGATCTGCTTGGGCAACTAAGTCACTGCACTTGTGTGTTCTCCATCTACCCATCGACTTCTTATAATCTTATGTTGGAGCACGAAGAGTAAAACATAATCAATGGCTCATATTATTTCCTCGTCAGTCTGTGTGAGTTTCTAGAACATTCACACGTTAACTTAATTAATTCTTATTAATTAGTCATATTCCCTAAGTTTAGACTTAGGAAAACTTAAAAAAAACGACCAATAAACTATTTAAGTCATTTCTAGGTGGAATTTCCAGAAACGATTTCTGGGTTTTGGATATCTCATTTATTCTAGCCTCTCCACAAAATTTGATGGCTAGAACACATCTAATGCTACAAAAACTAACACTCCCTCTCAGCAAGAAAAGTGTTCTAGCACTAAAAGTGCTTCCACAACACACTTTCTTTGCATCATCTCCTGTCACGTTGTTGATGTCGGGCTACTGCTGCCCATCAACTACTGCGCAACTCTGATATGCGCTGAATCTGTGCTGTTGCTGACCCTGTTGTACTGCTTCCAACTACTGCAACTCCCTCTCATTTGTTGCTGCTGCAACTGAGAATCCATCTATTTCTGCTACTAAAACGGGTTCTCCACCATACCCATCTGTTCCCTGAATTGGATGAACTTAGCTCTCCCTAGAGCTTTCGTGAGTATGTTTGCTACCTGATCTCCTGTAGGAATATACTACAGCTGCACTGCTCGACGCTAAACAAAGTGTCTGAAGAAATAACATCTGATATCTATGTTCTTCGACCTATCATGAAATACTGGATTCTCATATTGTTTTATGCAACTCTGATTATCACAGTGAACACTAGTCACTCCCATCTTCTTCCTGAAGAAACTCACGAACAACTTCCTAAGCCATATAGCTTCGCAGGTAGTTGTGCTGGCTACCATAAATTCAACTTTTGTTGAGCTCAGTGCTACTTACTTTTGCTCCCTGCTACACCAAGGGACCATCCCTGATCCAAACTGAAGCAGTACCTGGAGGTACTTTTCCTATCCACTGAACTACCTGCCCAATCTCCATTTGTGAAATCACATAATCTAACGTCATCTCCTCGAGTATATTTCAACCCATATCCGGTTGTTCCATGCACATATCTAAAAATGTGCCTAGTTGCTGACCAATGTACCCTTTTCGATTCTACCATGAACTGACTAAGGGTATTGACAATGAAAAAAATCTCTGGTCTAGTGTTAACCAAATACATGAGCGACCCAATGAGTTGTTTGTACAAGGTGGGGTTGACTTCCTTGTCCCCTGATGCATCTATCTTCTTCCAAGTGGTGATCATGGGCATTGTCATGGGTCGAAAATCCTACATTCTGAATCTCTTCAAAATATCTGTAGCATATCTCCCATGCCCAAGGAAGATTTTCCCATTCTTCTGCCATACTTCCAATCCTAGAAAATAGTGCATCAACCCCATATCTTTCATGACAAATTTTGCTTCAAAGTTCCTTTTGCAGTCCTTTATGAGCTCTAATGATCCTATCAAAAACAGGTCATCTACATGCAAAACAAGAATGAGAGGCTTATTCTCCACCATCAAATAGTAGAGATTGGGATCTGCATCATTCTTGATGAATCCTAATTGTTGCAAAAAACTGTCAATCCGACCATACCATGTCCTGGGTGCTTGTTTGAGCCGGCAACGACTTTCTTCAACCTGCACACATGAGTATACTTATCATGAGTTTTGAAGCCTTCAGGCTGCTCTATATACACCTCTTCTTCTATCGCCCCATTCAAGAATGTTGTCTTGACGTCCATTTGGTGAATCTACCATCCCAACCGCGTTGCTAGGGATATAATGGATCTAATAGAGGTATATATGGCAACTGGGGCGAAGGTCTCCTCATAGTCTATCCATTCTTTTTGTGCATACCCTTCACCACGAATCTAGCCTTGTACTTCTCTACACTGCCATCTGCAGCGTACTTGATCTTGTAGATCCATCTGGAAGCTACAATTGATCTATCTTTTAGTCTAGGCACTACCTCCCAAACATCATTTGTCATGATAAAATTGTATTCTTCTACCATGGCATCCACCCACACCTCATGTTGTGCGGCTTCCTGAAAGATGGGTTCTGTGACTTGAGCTACCAAAGCTTGACTGTCAGGCTGCCTGCGCTGTCTCTTGTCTGTCCTAGGAGCTTCGACAAACTCCTCTACGTCCCTCAAGATTTGACGCACTTCCTTACTGGCTCTACCACTGGTGGTGGGAGGTTCAATCAGTTCCTCCTCATGTTCCTACTGCTCCGTCTGCTGAGAACTCCATGGATCTCTTGTGACTATCCTCTAGCTTGTCCCACTTGTTGTCCCTGTCGTTGGACTAACGAAACTTCTGTTGACTGATCACCTGCAGACATTTCTTGAGATCTTTTGAAAGCTCTGTCTTCCATGAACTTTACATCTCGCCTCACTACAATATTTTAGCTGCTAAGAATGTAGATGTTGTATGCCTTTGAGATCTCGCTATACCCTACGAGGAACCCCTTCTCCGTAGTTTGATCCAATTTACTACGCTTTTCATCTGGTATGTGGCAGTAAGCCACACTCCCGAATCAAATGACTTACTTCAGGCTTCTTTCTTGTGAAGACCCCCTCTGGTGTTTTCTTCCCCAATGCTCATGAGGTGTTCTATTTTGAATGTAGACCATTGTATTGCATGCCTCTGCCCATAAAAATCTAGGCAAATCCTGGTCATACAGCATAGCCATTATAGCCCCAACTCTGGTTTTGTTCTTTCACTCTGCTACTCCATTCGACTGAGGATTATATGGAGCCGTCCATTCTCTTTTGATGCCTGCTTCTCATAGACATCTGTGAAGTCTTTATTTGTGTATTCTCCACCATTATCTGAATGTAGCACCTTGATCTTTTTCCCTGTCGCATTCTCTACGAGAGCCTTGAATTCTCTGAACCGATCAATGACCTCATCTTTGGTCTTTAAGAAATAGATCCAGGTCTTCCTAGAATGATCATCAATAAAGGTGACGAAATATTTGCCACCGCTAAGAGCTCTAGTGGTCATCAGGCTACAAATATTTGATTGTATGAATCCCAACACACCATTTTCTCTGCTGTCACTTCTAGGAAATGATGCCTTTGCGTACTTCCCAAGTACGCACTCTCTACATACATCACGTGCTTTGTACTAAGAATTGGAACTCCCGTTACATTTTCTCTAAGCATCCTAGGTGCTCCATGGTGTAAATGTCCCATCCTTCTGTGCCATAGTTCATTCAGCTCCTTCCCACTGCTATTAGCGCTGTTTATCAGTGCCATTGGAGAATCAAGCTACAACCTATATAACTTGTTGCTTTGAGCTCCAATCTGTCTCACCTTCTTCCAGCTAGAGTGTTTGACACAATGTTGCACTAATCATTATCAGGATAATTTCGGCGCGGGGAAAAAATCGAAAAAAAAAAAAGAGTAAAAATTGGTGAAAAAACGGTAATAATCGGGAAAAAATCGTAACATACAAAAATATTCATTTTTTTTTATTTTTTTATTTTTTTAATATCTAAACCATCTACAACATAAAATAAATACATTGACACATAAATATGATAAAAGAACTAATATATAAGATGTTTAATATCATTTCTAGTGCTACATCACACATAACAGTGAATCATGTCCTGAATAGTAAGTCCTGACTCCTGAGTCCCAACTCAACCTCAAAATATCAACAAAAAAAATAATAATCTATCTCATATCATGAGTCATAATGTCATATACAATGAAATGAACCAAATAACTGAAGTCTAATACTACTGATTTCCTTTACCCCTCTAGATGTGTATGTCGGTGGAGTTGGCAATAGACTCTGTTGTGCTCTAGAAGCTGAAGAACTAGGAGCTACAGGAAGTAGACCACGTCCTCTACTGGTGAAGGGGGTAGCTTGAGTCACCTCCTCCTCCTCATACAATATATATATATATATATATATATATATTTTTTTTTTTTTTTTCCACGATTTTTTGGATAAAAATTGGCTATAAAAAAAACCATGATTTTATCGCCCAATTTTATCTTTGTTTTGAAAAAATCGCGATAAAATGATATTATCGCAATTATTTGGCGATTAGTGCAACACTAGTTTGACATACACTTTCTTCCCCACGAAGTGTACATCATACCCCTTGTCCTGTAACGGGGAAACTGAAATTAGGTTCACACCCAATCCTGGCACATGTAGTGCATTAGTAGCGTTGGTACTGGTTTCTGTTTCTGTCTGAAATTCTATGGTGCCTTTCCCTACCCGAGTACATTTAGTTTTGTTGCCCACAGTGATCTGGAATCTGCTCCTCCTGATAGCTTGAGAAATACTCTCTAACTCATGTCCAATGAGTTGAAGCACCACTATCAATATACCAAACACCAGATGTTGTCGAACTTGACAAGCACGCAAACTCATCCTCCAACCTGGAAGATTATTCTAAGGCTTCCTGATTGTTGATTCTATCCATGATTTTCTGTGTTATTTATCCTTTCCTTCCTAACACTGATTTTGCTGCTACAAAATACTACGTCCCAGCTGGAAATCTACTCTGCAAAGAAATATTGTTGCTCCCTCTACCTCTGGCAATCCTCGTTCTGGAAAATCTAATTTCTCTGTCGACTCTCTCAGATAAATAAACTTTTCCTCAAAAATTGACCCTCCTGGAAAAGGGCACTGCACAGCCTCTGGGCTTTAGAGCAGTTGCTTACACAGTGCTACGAAGCTCCTTCTCCTCTTTGCAATTGAGCTCTTTGGCTTCTATCTGAGCCCTGATACCATGTCAAAATTCTGAAACTCGGAATCCTACTACAAAAACTTATAATAATTCTTCTATTTGTTAAATTAATTAAACAAACTATTTGCAGTTTCCTACAGAAAATATGGAAACATATACACTGCAGCCTTCACAAAACAGATACTACGGAAGAAAATTAAATGCTGAAAAATTAGAGAAATTCTAGCACACACATAAAGATATTGACACAATTATTTTTGGACAATTGTCCCTAGAAAAACCCAATGCGGGAAAACCAGTGCAACAGATGGGGGTTTCTTTATTAATCTTTCAGCAGTAATTCATGTACAAGAATTCAGACAACAAGACAAAGGAAAAATACTGAGAGAAATTTAGCAACAAGTTTCTCACTCTCCACAGCAACTCCCTGACCCCGAGATGGACCCTCTGCCCATATGCTGGTGTCTCTACGTCACCCTCTGCGCAATGCACTAGTGGATTGTGTCTCTCCTCACGTTGTCTCTTCTTGAATTCACCCACTGAGAAAATCGATCTGCCTAGGCAATTGAATAACTGCACTTGTGTGTTCTCCATCTACCCATCAACTTATCCTTATAATCTTTTGTTGGAGCACCAACGAACAAGATTAAAATATAATCGATGGTCGAGATTATTTCCCTATGGATCTTTGTGAGTTTCTAGAACATTCACACCTTAACTTAATTAATTCTAATTAATTAGTCATATTCCCTAAGTTTAGACTTAGGAAATATTAAAAAAAACAACTAATAATATATTTAAGTCATTTCTAGGTGGAATTTCCAAAAACGATTTCAGGGTTTTGGAGATCTCATGTATTCTATCCTCTCAACAAAATTTTATGGCTAGAACACATTGGTTGCTATAAAAACAAACAAATATTAACGCCCGAGAAATAAAGAAATAGGAGCATAAAATATGAATCCCAATCTCATGCAGTCCATTTTCGAGACATGAGGAAATATAAAACAAAGCAAAAGACAAAAAGGGAAATACAACACAAGAATTTCTGTAAATGCTCATGAAGATTGTTTTCATTAATGACCTACTCAAAAATACACAAGGATGCTATATCTCAAATAAACACCAACCCTTACTTCTTCTATTGTCTTTTTGCTTATATAAACAATACAATAACTTAAACAGGATTCTAGCTCAAAAATAATTACAGTAATCCAATAATAAAAGTATAACTTTCCAAACCTATCTACATCTAAAGATCATACTGTTGCTGGAGTCATGGATGGAGATAAGGATCAAAAAGTCGAATTGTTGAGGTGGCATCGAAGTCAACAATTGTCCATGAGCTTTTTCCTCACGAAATCCTGAAAAATAGGGTCTAGTGATCCCTTCTTAAATCCAAAACAGTGATAGTTAGAAAACCGAGAGAGGTTTTTTTAAATGGGTCCATTTCGAACAAAAACCTCTTTCTGTTTTGAGAACTTCATTCTCATTTGTTTGGAAAGCGTGCCCGAAATAACTGTGTTGTACAGGAACAAAAAAAGTTTTAACTGACCATTTTTACAGAAATGCGTTGTTACTCCCATTGTCAATGCAATTTCCCCTTTTTTTCAGACATGATAACGCTGACACTCCCGTTGTTAGCACATTTTTTAAATTTTCAAAACTTCAGTGACGCTGACACTCCCATTGTCAGTGTTTTAAACCTCTTTATTACAAATTTATGCTGACACTCTCGTTGTTAGCACTTTAAAAAATTATAGACTAAAAATGTGATAACACCAACCATGGCCCCTTCAACTACCTTTTCATTTTCTTTCCTAATCCTCCTTATCATCCCTGCATAATTCCACTGAATTCCCACTGATTTGTGCACATCTCTTAGTTCACAAAACTCCCAAAGAGAGAGGGATGCTTGAATGCCATGTCCCAATGACTGGTATGCCCTCAATTTGCTGCCAATGACTCCACATCAGTTGCAATCGTGTCTTTGTTGATTTTTGGTAGCATCGGATGTGCTCTAAGCCTCAAAATTTGTAGGGAGGCTTGGACACATGCATTCCACAATACCCGAAAATCGTTTTGGGAAATTCCACATGGAGACAGTTTTATTAAAATAATTAATTATTTTTAATGGGTTCCTAAGTCTAAACTTAGGAAATTAAAATAGTTAAAGGGTCTTAATCTAATAGTGGGTGAAACTTCTAGAAGAAGACGAAGATCGATTAGATTCTAATCTGGGTTGTTGATTACTCAATTGGAGGATTATAAGAAGGACATCAATGGGCATCTGGAAAACACATCGAGGGAGACCAGAGATCGAATTTCTGAAGAGAGCAGCGCAGCAGTTGCCAGAGAGAGATTCGAAGTGATTTCGTGCAATGAGGGGCAAGGATAGTATTCGAAGGGAAGTTTTCCTGGGCTAGAGAGTACAAGGCAGAGAGGGTAGAGAGACGTCCAGAGAGGCTGCTGCAGGGCCACGCAGAGGTCTGTTGTGGCAGCGTAGAGCTTTAGAGGGAGATCGAAATTTTGTTGAGGAAGTCGAGTTCCAGAGAAGGAAGCTGGGGTGTGAGACCGGAAGGCCTGAGAGCTGAAGTTTCCAGTCAGTGGAGAATCAGAAGGAGGTGCAGCGCAGTCCCAGCTGCAGTGATTGCATAGGCTTGATGCAGAACTGCGCAGAGGTAGGGTAGAGGCTCATCTCCAATGGATATCAGTATCGGTTCTTCCAGTGACAGGGTTAGATCATCTCACTATTATTTTTGCCCAGTTTCTCTCTGTATCGAATAGTCAGTCGAGCATCCAACGAATTGTACTCAGATTTACTATTACTTAATAATACAAACCCTCAGCTGCTGCATCGGTTTTCCCACACAGAGTTTTTCCGGGAACATTTGTCCAAAAATAACTGTGTAGATGTGTGTGATGTTTATTTCTCTCCTGTGCTATATTTAGTTTCCGCAATTTTTATTTTGTAGGCTGCATTGTATTTAATTCGATATTTGTCGTAGCACACAACAAGTAAATTGGTTAATCGAATTAATAATTAGAAGAATTAACATCAGTCGTTGCAGTAGGAATTGGGTAACCGATTTTTCACATGGTATCAGAGCACATATCGTGAGAAGAAGAGCTTAGAAACAAAAACAAAGAGGAGTTCAAAAATACTACAGAGGCAACAATTCGAAACCCTAGCAGGCAACACAGTCCTTGGGCCAGAAGGTCAAAATTTTGAGAAATCGATTTCTCTGCGTGAGTCAACAGACAAATTCGATCTCCAAATCAAAGCTTTCCAGAGGCAAAATGGAGCAGCGTATTCTTCCTTGCAAAGCAGATCTTCAGTAGGGATGCAGATATTTTGCAACGATTGCTAGAAGAATAACATCGGTGGGAGAGAAGGAGACACACTAGAGGGAATTTCTTCTTCAGAGAATTCCTAGCTAGGGAATTTGATTTCTCTATTGCTGAGTGACAACAGAGAGGAGTTGATCTACTAACTCCAACAAGGAGTGTGTAGGCCAACCCAGTGTTGCGCAGAGGAGAGGGGGCAGTTCGACATTTTCGTTGGCAGATATGGCAGCTAGTGGGTTATGAGGTCAGGATCGGTTTGATGGTGCATCCAACTATGTGATATGGAAGGCAAGGATCTCATGCCTTCTGGATGGGCACGATCTCAAAACCTACATCGACAGTGTGGTAGTTTTACCCGCGGATCCAGATCTGCTTAAGAAGTAGAAGGCTAAGATGGCAAAGGCCAAGCGACTGATCCTCGACGGAGTGAGAGATAATGTCGTGTGTCATATTGCCGGCAAGGATACTGCCCGACAGATGTGGGAAGCATTGGCCACACTATACGAAGGATCTTTCGAGCAGTGGAAGATCGAGCAGAGGATGAGATCCACGTAGATGCAGAAGGGGAAATGCATTGATCCATTCCTAACAAGGCTTCAGGAAACCCGAGATTCGTTGGCAGCTGTGGGATCCTCACCTCAACCTTCCGAGATGGTAAGGTTGTCCCTAAATTTAGTTTCATAGGAGTGGCAAGTATTTATCCAGAGCATCTTGGGCAGAGAGAGATTGTTGGATTGGGAAGGAATGTGGGCCACTCTTCAACAAGAAGAGATGAGGAGAGACTTGGTCAAGTGCAAACTTGATAGTAACAACAACAGTGGGACGAAGCCCAAGGAGGAGGAAGAGAATGCAACCCTTGCATTTAAGGGGCAGCAAGAGCAGTAGAGGTGGAAGAAGGACGTCTTGAAGATTATTGCTTTCGGTGTGGTGAATTTGGTCACTATGCTACACAATGTCCTCTCAAGAAGAAGGACAAGGATGAGAAGCATGATTTGAAGGCTACATCTGCAAAGATCAAGGAGGAGGAGTTTTCCATGATTGCCCAGATACCTCCAGGGGAGAGGTGGGGTGATCTAGAACTGTAGTTCAAAAGAACTACAGATGGGTAGGATCCTTGAGGAGTCCACCTCTTGGATCAATACCTTGCTATGGGAGCCCATATCAGAAGTAGCAGGATGGACCAGTGTCAATTGGTGTAGAGGAGTGTTGTCACAGAGCAGAGGTTAGCAGCAGCGCAGAGACTTCAGAGTGTCAGCGCAGAGACTAGCAACAGTCAAAACTCTAGCAACAAATCCATCATATTGAACACCTATTCAATAATTTTGGATGATTTTCCGTTGCTAATGTTGTAGCAGCAGCAGTTGGAGAAGGTTGTAATGCAGATACAGTGTTGGCAGTGGCAGGGCTAGCAGCGACACGGATGCATAATTTACGAGGCTTGAAGTGTTGGCAGTGGCAAGGTCAACAATGTGCAAATTCTAAGTCTGACGCATTAGAAATCCCTACTGCATTATCTGGTTTATTATCTCCTACTTGTTATTTTCATTAACAAGCTATTTATTAATATAAATACCCAAATAAACACAAATGCAACCTTCACACATGTATAGATCAGCAACTGAAATAAATTGAGACAACACAAGGGACAGTTATTTTTCGACAATCGTCCCCGGAAAAACCCAATGCAGATAAACCGGTGCAGTAGATATGAGGGTTTTATTATTATGCAGTTTTCTTAATACAACTAGGATGCCAGAAATGGCTCACCCTTCAGAGATTTTCCTTGGCAGAAGTACCTCTCTTCGGAAACAGATATTTTGGTTGATCAGCAACCGGATGATGAGCCCCACAGTGACTTCAAATATTCCTCAGCTGGACAGTGAAAGCTACTCCAAGCTTCTCTCTGGAACTACGTCACCCTCTAGGGACTGCGTCACCCTCTATGGCTCTACGTTTGCCTCTTAGCTCTAGACTGCCCCACGAAAACACCATAGTGTCAACTCTGCTAGCCTCTGCGTCTGCATGCGGCAGCTTCTCGGCCTCTCGCATCCTTAGCACTGGCCCTCCAAGCCTCTGCATCAGCCCAGGTTGCTTTTGCATTGTCTCTTTGGCACTTTCTCTGCCTCTCTGCTATGTATTCTCGACCTTTTGCGAACTGCCCCTTGTTGGAACAGATCACTAACTCGATTTCTCAGCAAACCTTGCCCCAAAAGATCGAATTCATTGATCAACTTGGTGTATCTCCCATTGACCCTCAAGCCGCCTCTTATACTTTTCTTGTTGACGAACCAACTACCGAGATTAAGACCCTAATCAACAGCTAAGATTAGATCAAGCTTGATCCTCGTCTCTTAGAACTTTCTCACCCATTTTATATTAATACACATTAATATTTTAATTTTCTTAAGTTTAAACTTAGGAACCCAATTAAAAATATTAATTGTTTTAATATCTCTCCATTCGGTGGAATTTCTCCAAACGATTTTTGGGTCTTGGAGATCTCATGTGCCTTAGCCTCTCCACCAATTTTCTTGGCTAGAGAACATCCAATGCTACCAAAAATAAACAACAGTATAGATGCAACATTTGCATAGTAGTTGGTGGGTAGTGATGTCAGACATCAGCAGCGCAGAGGGAGATGTTACAGAGCCAGGGTGATGCTTCAGCGGGTTGCATTACTAGAGGACATTCCTCGCTAAGAGGGAGCGTTGATTTATGGTAGCATCGGATGTGCTCTAAGCCTCAAAATTTGCACGGAGGCTTGAACATATGAATTCCACAATACCCAGAAATCGTTTTGGGAAATTTCATCCGGAGACAATTTTATTAAAATAATTAATTATTTTAATGGGTGCCTAAGTCTAAACTTAGGAAATTAAAATAATTAAAGGGTATTAATCTAACTGTGGGTGAAACTTCTAGAAGACGAAGATCAAGTCCAAATGATTTGAGCCATTGATTAGAATCTAATCTGGGTCGTTGATTACTCAAGTGGAGGATTATAAGGACATCGATGGGCATTTGGAAAACACATCGAGGGAGATCAGAGATCGAATTTCTGAAGAGAGCAACACAACAGTTGCCAGAGAGAGATTCAAAGTGATTTCTTGGAGTGAGGGTTAGGGATAATATTCGAAGGGAATTTTTCCTGGGCCGGAGAGCACCAAGAAGAGACGACAGAGAGACATCCAGAGAGGTTGACGTAGAGCTACGCCGTAGCAACGCAGAGCTTAAGAGGGAGATCGAAATTTTGTTCAGGAAGTCAATTTCCAGAACTAGAAGCCGAGGTGTGAAACCGGGAGGCCTAAGAGCTGAATTTTTCAGTTAGCGGAGGATCAAAAGGAGGTGCAGCACATTCCCAGCTGCAGTGACGCAGTGACTACATAGGCTTTACGCAGAACTGTGCAGAGGTAGCGTAGAGGCTCATCTCCAGTGCAGATCAGTGTTGGTTCTTCTAGTGATAGGGTGAGATCATCTCACTATTATTTTTTCCCAGTTTATCACACTGTATCAGATAGCCAGTTGGGCATCCAACGAATTGTACTCAGATTTACTTCTGCTTAATAATACAAATCCTTAGTTGTTTCACCGGTTTTCCCACATTGGGTTTTTCTGAGGATATTTGTCCAAACATAACTTTGTAGATGTGTGTGATGTTTATTTCTCTCCTGTGCTGTATTTAGTTTCCGCAATTTTTATTTGTATAGGTTGCAGTGTATTTAATTCGATGTTTGTCGTAGCACACAGCATGTAAATTGGTTAATCAAATTAACAATTAAAAGAATTAACATCAGTTGTTGCAGTAGGAATCGGGTAACCGACTTTTCACAGTCTTTCCATCTTGATGCATTATCCATAATTTTGGGAATAGTGGAATTGTTGTATAATTGAGAATGGTCTTGATTCTCAATTGTGGTGTGAATCAGTTGCTCCCCTACATCAATCATCATTTGCTGCATCCTAATCACCTCATTCAAGGTTACTGCCATGTTGTTTGATTTTAATCTTTCTTTGGATCCCATGATTTCTTAGCTTTTTATTCTGGTCTTGTCATCACTCGGCTTAAGGCCCACAACTTGGCCAAGATCATGGCTCTGATACCACTGTAATATTCTTAATGGAAATAACAGTGATAACAAAGAAAAATACACATGCAACACATAAATATTTAGAAAACAATTAAAAACCCATAAATTGCACCAGAACTGTGCCAAAAATGAGCCATTAAATTATATAGAGGTGTGTACAATGCATGGAGTGTGCGCACCTAGGCTTGCCAAAGCAAGCTAGACAATCCCAAGTGAAAAAAATGCTGCCCAGATGCAAAGGAAAGACTTCTCCTCAATGTGTTGCGTTGGCCCTGGAATTTCTACAACTGTTGGTTGGAAGAAAACCCTGTTTGAACCTCCAAAAGTGCTTAGAAAATTCTGCCAAATTAATATTTAACTCCCCACCACAAACCCAGAAAAACCCAGGAAGGGTTTGGGCAAATTTTAGCGACCACCCGAGACCCAAAATTTAAGCTCACTCCTCCAATTGGTTGACAAGTAATTCTATTGTTTAGAACACCAAAGCTCATCCAGAAATTCTACAAAATTAGGAGCATACTCCTTGAGGCTAGTCTAGAAAAAACCATAAATGATTTGGGCTAATTCTGACCTCCCAGAATTACCCAAATTTGGTGCTATGCCCTCCTTAACAGTTTCTGCGTCCCCCTCAATTCAAATTGCTGAATATGTCACAAATTCCTTCTCAATTGGCTATAGGATTTCCCTACAAATTTCCTTTGAAAGATGTGAGTGAAATTCCTTCCAAAACTTGGCACAAATAAGATGAATCCATACCCACAAATTTTGCCCAATAACACTTTTGCATAGGCCCTAAAATGGTGAGTTTGACTCTCTCAAGAGAAGTAAATTCAAGCCCTGAAATTCTCCACAAATGCTGGTCAATGAAAATTCTCCTAAATTTTTTGGCTAGAATTCCTCTTGAAACTCCCTCAACTCAGTGGTACAAATTATGCCCCTATTTCCTCCTTGAAGTTCAAACTAGTTGAAGCAAGAACTAATGTGTCCCACGAACTGTAGCAAATCTCTCCCCACTAAGTTTTGAAATACTCTCCTAGGGTAACACTCGAAGTTCACTTAAGGTAGAGGTGGAATTCCCACTTGGGAATTCCTTGTGCTGAGCAACACGGTCGTCTTGGCTAAGCAGCTCAAGAGAACTAATGTTGAATTTTTAGATGATCAAAGATATCCCAAATGAGAGCCTCCTTGTTCTATTTATAATTGTTGGCCTCTCACTCCCTTGGTGGCTCCCACTTTCCACTAGTTCACCTCCTTTCTTTTTCTCTTTCTTGCTCCACAAGTGCGCATTCCCTTTTTCTCTCTCTTGTGACCCCCAGCTACCAATTACATGCAATCTTGCCTTTTCACCCAAGCTCCTCAAGCCGAAATCATCTCCAAAACTCGAACTAGAAAATTGTGGTATGCCTAGCACCTCCCCAATAAACTTCGTTAATATCCTCAAATGAAAAATGAAAATTGGGGATATCACACAACCAAAGTCCTTCACTAGATAAGTGGAGTTGTCTCCAAGAATGATCTTTAGATTTGACTTCCTCTCAGCTAGATCTCGGAGGACTTCCTTGTACCTGGAGTGTTGATTTGGGGTAGCATCAGATGTGCTCTAGCCATGAAAACTTGTGGAGAGGCTAAAGCACATGAGATCTCCAAGACCCATAGATGGTTTGGGGAAATTCCACCCGGTTAGAGAGATATTAAAATAATTAATATTTTTAATGGAGTTCCTAAGTCTAAACTTAGGAAAATTAAAATATTAATGGGTATTAATATAAAACTGTGTGAGAAGGTTCTAAATGACATGGATCAAGTCAAATCCAATCTCAGCCGTTGAAGACTCAACAGAAAAAGTATAAGGGGAGGCTTGAGGGTCAATTGGGGACACACCAAGTTGATCAGTCAATTTGATTTTTTGAAGCGGGGTTTGCTAAGATAAATCGAACCAGTGATCAGAGTTGCAGCGAGGGGCAGTGAGTGCGTAGCAGAGAGGTAGAGACAATGTTGGAAGACCAGCATAGAGGCAGAGAAGGCTACGCAGAGCCAGTAGGAGCCACGCAAAAGGCCAGAGTGACTGCGCAGAGGGCCTGCGTGGGTGACGCAGAGGGCCAGAGAGCTAGCGTAGAGCATCAGTAGGCTGATGCAGATGCTAGGAGGGCTGACGCAGAGCCTCAGAGAGGCGTTGGATAGGTTTTCGTGGAGCAGACTTGTCGAATATCTGCTTCTGAAGAGAGGTATTATTGCCAGATTGATTTCTCTGTAGGGTGAGCTAGTTTGGCACCTAGTTGTACTCAAGAAGAGCTACTTAATAATAAAACCCTCAGAACTGCTGCACCGGTTTTCCGAAGTTGGGTTTTTCCGGGGACGATTGTCCAAAAATAACGGTGTCCCTTATGTGTTTGTCTGTTTCTTTCAGTTGATGATCTAGAGATGGTTGAGACTGTATTTGTGTTTATTTTAGTATTTATATGGTTAAATAACTTGTTCAGTAATTAAACAAGTAGGTGAAATAAGCCAAATAGTGCAGGAAAATTTCTAACGGGTTAGACTTACAAATTTCAACATGGTATCAGAGCGTTGCAGATCACAGAAGAGCTGAAGGCATTAGTTGAATCAGAGAATTTGCAGCAGAAACAACTGTCTCGAGAGACAGAAGTTGCTCCTTAGCAGAAAGCATAAGAGAAGGAGTGATGCAAAGGGCCTGCGTCATCATTTCGAGCTAGAGAAAGGGTCAGCGCAGAAGCATTGAGAGGCAGAAGAGGCTCACGAAGAGCCACGTCATCCTGCTCAGCCAAGCAGGAGTGACGTAGTTGGCTAGAGGAGCGATTCAGCCACTGCCGGGATTACACAGAGCCATGAGGCTCAGTTTCTTCAGTTGCTGGGGCATAGGGAGCTATGGGAAAATTATGGAGTGTGAAGCTAGTGGGGTGTTGTTGTTGTTGAAATAGAACAATAACTAACGGGACAGAACCAAGATAGAGGGAGTCGCTACCTAAGCAGATTTCTAGCCAAGAAATCTAGATTAGTATTGTAGGAGGAAAGGGATCGGAGAGGAGCAGTTCAACTGTTGATAGAGGGATTTCCAGGAGGGAAATCGAGACTCATAGGGAGTCTAGAAGAGAACTTCCAGGAGGGAAGTAGAGACTCAGAGGGAGTCAAAGAGAAGAGCAGAGATGGCAATGAACAGACAGAGGGATTAGGATAGGCTGGACAGGGCGTCCAACTTTGTCATCTGGAAGGCCAGGATCCTATCTGTTCTGGATATACATCACATCAAGGCCTTTGCCTTGAGAACCGTGGCTATCCCAGTCGATCTAGTTGATAACAAAAAGTATGAGGATGCAATGGTCAAGGCAAAGTGCATAATCCTTGATGGGGTTAAGGATCATGTAGTTCAGCATATTGCAGAGAAGAATACGACAAAGGAGATGTGGAATACCTTGACGACATTGTATCAGGGCACTTTCGTGTAGAGGAAGATGCTACTGGAGAATCAGCTGTGGTCGTATCAGATGCAGAAGGGGGAGCAGATAGATCACTTCCTTAGCAGGTTACAGGAGATTCGGGACCAACTTACTTCCATAGGAGCCACGCCGGATCAGGAGTTAATGGTGAGGACCGCCCTAAACGCAGTCTCCGAGTGGGAGACATTCGTCCAAAGTATTTTGGGCAGAGCGAATCTTCCAGGATGGGAAGAATTGTGGGCAGCTCTTCGCCAAGAAGAGATCAGACAGCTGACCAAGGCGAGAAGCAGCAGCAAAGGTGGTCGAATCAAGAACGAGGAGGAAGAGGATGTGGCTCTAGAATCTGCAGGACAACAAGGGAAGAGGAAGAAGAAAGACATCTCCAAGATAAGGTGCTTCCATTATGGGGAGCTAGGCCATTATGCTACCCAGTGTCCCAAGAAGAAGAACAAGGGAGAGGCTTTTGACTCCAAGGAAACGACGGCTAAGGCGGAGAAGCAGGTAGACACTGATGACGACTATGCCATGAGTGCTCATGCACCTTTAGAGAAGAGGTGGGGTGATATCGAGATATAGCCAGGAGGACTACAAGAGATGAGGGGCAGGATCCTTGAGGTACCCAAACTCTTGGATCATATCCGGCTACGGGAGCCCGAGTGACAATAGCAGGATGACGGATGTTGGTAGAAGCAAGATGCAGATGGAGCGGCAGAACAGTGCTAGAGTGTAGGGATCTATAGCAGCGCAAAGAGGGTTGTAGCAGTGCAAGAGGCACAAAGGAGGTTGCAGCAGTGCAGGAAGGCACAAAGGTGTTTGCAGCAGTGCGAGAGGCACATAGTTGTTGCAGCAGCGCAGAGGCAGTAGAGGAAGCACAAGATAGCAGCAGAGAGAGCTTCAACATCAGGAGGGTTTCTAGCCTGACAAGGATGTAAGTAGTTGGGTAGATCAGTTACCAACGTCTCAGTAACTAAGTTGTAGTGCAGCAGTAGCAGTGGTAGTGCTATAGGAAGCACAATGCAGCATGATGAGAGAGGGTTGCAGTGCAGATGCAATGTTGGGAGAAAGGACCAACAACAACATAGATGCAGAGGAGCTGTCGTACAGATGTAGCAGTGGCAATGGCAGAGCCATGGGCAACGATACAAGATGCAGCAGTGCAGACGATGTTGGGCAGCAAGCCAAACATCAACATAGGTACTGGTGCTAGATGATTAGGGTGATGTTCAGTTGTGGAGCATTACTAGAGCACATTCCTTGCTAAGAGGGGGTGTTGATTTGGGTAGCATCGGATGTGCTCTAGCCATGAAAATTGGTGGAGAGGCTAAAGAACATGATATCTCCAAGACCCAGAAATGGTTTGGGGAAATTCCACCTGGTTAGAGAGATATTAGAATTATTATTTTTAATGGAGTTTCAAAGTCTAAACTTAGGAAAATTAAAATATTAATGGGTATTAATATAAAACTGGGTGAGAAGGTTCTAAATGACATGGTTCAAGCCAAATCTAATCTCAGCCGTTGATTAGAGATTTAATCTCAGTCGTTGAAGACTAAACAGAAAAAGTATAAGATGAGGCTTGAGGGTACGTTGGACTCTTGGAGACACACCAAGTTGATCAGTCAGTTCGATTTTCTAGAGTAGGGTTTGATGAGAGAAATCGAACCAGTGATCAGAGTTGCAACGAGGGGCAGTGAGTGCATAGGAGAGAGGCAAAGATAGTGTCCAACACAGAGGCAGAGAAGGCTACCAAGAGCCAGTAGGAGCCACGCAGAGGGCCAGAGTGACTATGCAAAGGACTAGAGGGCTTGTGTGGGTGACGCAAAGGGCCAAATAGCTAGCACAGAGCATCAGTAGGCTGACGCAGAGGGTTCCAGGCTGACGCAGAGGCCAGGAGGGCTGACGTAGAGCCTCAGATAGACATTGGAGAGGTTTTCGTGGAGCAGACTTGCCGAATATCTGCTTCTGAAGAGAGGTATTACTGCCAGATTGATTTCTCTGTAGGGTGAGCCAGTTTGGCACCCAACTGTACTCAAGAAGAGCTACTTAATAATAAAACCCTCATAATTGTTGCATCAGTTTTCCAAAGTTGGGTTTTTCCGAGGACCATTGTCGAAAAATAATGGTATCCCTTGTGTGTTTGTCTATTTCTTTCAGTTGATGATCTGTAGATGGTTGAGACTGCATTTGTCTTTATTTCAGTATTTATATGGTTAAATAACTTGTTCAGTAATTAAACAAGTAGGTGAAATAAACCAGAAAGTACAGGAAAATTTCTAACGGGTTAGACTTAGAAATTTCAACATGGAGAAACTCCCTCAACTCAGTGGTACAACTTATGCCCCTGTTTCCTCCTTGAAGTTCGAACTGGCTGAAGCAAGAGCTAATGTTTCCCACGAACTCCAACAAATCTCTCCCCACTAGGTTCTGAAATACTCTCCTAGGGTAACACTCGAAGTTCACCGAAGGTAGAGGTGGAATTCCTGCTTGGTAATTCCTTGTGTTGAACAATACAGTTGTCTTGGCTAAGCAACTCAAGAGAACTAACGTTAAATTTTCAAATGATCAAAGATGTCCCAAATGAGAGCCTCCTTGTTCTGTTTATAATTGTTGGCCTCTCTCTCCCTTGGCAGCCCCCACTTTCCACTAGTTCACCCCCTTTCTTTTTCTCCTTCTTGCTCCACAAGTGCGCATTCCCTTTTTATCTCTCTTGTGGCACCCACCTGCCAATGACCTGCCATCTTGCCTTTTCAACATCCATGCTCCTCAAGCTGAAATCATCTCCACAACTGGAATTAGAAAATTGTGGTATGCCTAGCACCTCCCCAATAAACTTTGTTAATACCCTCAAATGAAAAATCGAAATTGGGGATATCACACAACCAAAGTCCTTCACTGGATAAGTGGAGTTGTCTCCAAGAATGATCTTTAGATTTGACTTCCTCTCAACTAGATCTCAGAGGACTTCCTTGTACCTAGAGAAATGTCTATAAGCCCCACTATCGACTAACCAACTATCACATGAATCTGGAGGAGTGGAACTAGAAAGAGCAGAAAAAAGTATATATTGAGATTGTGAAACAACACCATTGTTTTCATACCTTGAGTTCCTTGATCTCTTTGGTGGACGATAGCCTTCTTCACAATCATCAGAGGCATCTATTCTTCTATCATCGCCTCTTCTTCTATCATTAACTTCTTGTTGTTGAAACCACAATTGTTTAAATTGGACCTTCAAGCATCTCTCTTCTTCAGACAGTCTTGGGCATAGTGACCATGCTTGTGACAATTGTAGCATTCAATGTCCCTTAATATTCTATTGAGTCCTTTGATTCAGGGGCTAGTTTTATTGAACCAAATTGTATCTCTCTTCCCTTTCTCTTCTTGTCTTGAGTAGAAAACGTAGAGGGCTCTCCGTCTTCAAGCTTTTGAATCGTCCCTTTGGAGATCATCCTCGTTCTTCTTAAGTACACTTGCCAACAAGCTCATCAAAAGTCAAACTTATCATTATTGCTAATAGTAGTAATGAAGGTTTCCCAAATAGGAGGAAAACCTTGAAGATTGACCAACACTAGCCCTCTATCAGATATGGGCTCACCAACAATTTGCAATCGATCCCTTAATTGGGATACCCTCATGATATAGGATTGCACAAATTCCCCCTTGTTCATCTTCAATTCCTTGAGTTTATTTTTCAAGGAGAGGATATGGATCAAGTTGTTGACCTCATACATCCCAAATAGGTTATCACAGATGTCATTAGACTTCTTCAATTTCCAACATAAACAAGCAAATGACCTTGCAAGGAATCAATAAGAATTTTCTTGGATTTAAGTTTCTTATACTTGGATTTGGTAGTAGCAAGAGCATTTTCTGGAGGCTCGGGTACTTTTCCTTCCACATATTCCAATACATCATTTTCATCCAATATCACTTCCAACCTGATCTTCCAAGCAACAAAATTTGATCATCCACCCAACTTCTCAGAATCCTTGAGGTAAGAGGTAGATATCTTGATTCTTGACCAAGTCAAATAGGCTCCTTTAGCTTCTTCCAAAGATAATTGCTCGTCTCTTGATTCCTTGGGCCTGTCTTGACTCTTCACCTTGGCTTTGATACCATGTTAATTTTCCACTGTTCTATGCTATTACAATTACTTAGCCCAATCCTTTTCTTCAATTAAAAATCAATTTCAATCTTCTAATGATAAATAGCAATTGTAGATAGAACAATAAATGCAATGTATAAAAGAAGACAATCAAGAGCAATAAGAGACACAAGATGTGATCAAACACTAGGGAAAAAAAACCCCACAAGGGGTAAAACCCTTTCAAATTCTTCTTCTTATTAGATCGTCATAAAATGTTCAACAGAGAGATTAGAATGATCCAATTCATCAACCAAGAGTCAAAGGTCAAAAACTTTGACTTTCCAACAAACCAATATCCAAAATCCAAGAGATGAGCCCAGAAGTCAAATTTGGTCAAACTACCAAATCTTGTTAAAGTCAACAAAAGTCAAAGATGCCCTAACTGGTCCACAAGTCAAAGGTCAAACGACCTCCAAATTAGCTTGGTCAAAGGTTGAAATATTTAGCCTCCTTTATTGGTCAAAGTCAAGTCAAAACAATGCCAAAACTACTTGGTCAAAGGAGAGAAACTATAGTCAAACTTATGGTCAACAAAAATAAAACTACCCATAATGCCTCGATCTTTGTGCCAAGGAATGCATCCTCCGAGAACAGATCCAAAACTGAAGTCAAACCAATTCAAAGTATGCCCAAACACTGAAAAATCAACGTTGGTCAAAGGCTAGTCAAAGAAAAATTTCAACCCTTCTGAAAATCTATCTCCTAGTCGCACATGTGAAAGAGACCTACAAGTTTTAGACTTATATGAACCTCCAAGAGAAGAAGAAGCTATGTGAGATGTGTGTCCAAATGAGGTTGACTTGACTTGTATTTACAATTTATATGTGATTTTGGAGACCCAATTTTGTCTTTAGGTTGACCTTAATTTTTGTGCACATGTGGGTTTTCACATTAAAAATATATTTTTTCTTGAACAAATTAAATTCTTTCAAGGGCAAGAGGGTCTTCTTCGAACGAGGAAGGTTGTCCAAAGGAGGGAATTTGTCCTTGAGTTGCCAAATTAACACAAATAATTGTTGGTACGAGCATGCCAAGCTCTAGGAGCTTGTTTGAGTAAATACAAGGCCTTTTTTAATCTGCAAACATGAGATCTTTTCCATATACCTCAAATCCTTGAGGTTTCTTTATGTAAACCTCTTCCTCAATTACTCCATTACGGAAAGCAATCTTTACATCCATCTGGTGTAGTTCCCATGCCATAGAAGCAACAAGTGAAATGATAAATCTAATGGAGGTGTACCTGCAAACTAGAGCAAAGGTCTCATCATAGTATTCTCCCTCTTTCTGGGAGAACCCTCTAGCCATGAACCGTGCCTTGAATTTTTTAATGCTCCCGTCTGCAACATGTTTAATATTATATATCCACTTGGATAGGTGTGCCAATGATCAACATTAATAAATAACAATAGCAGAGTTGATAACAGAGAGAAGCAGTAGTTTGTGGCAGTGTAGCAGCAACAGAAGCAGTGGGAGTTGCAGCGACAACAGTTTATTGTACTTATGCCATTTTCCCTGGTATGAGAGCCCAACCCCTTCAAGGAGAATTTGCTTCTTTCCACATTGCTGTGGGAGCCTTGTACTTCCTTCCAGGTTTACCTGGTAAATTGTTGTATGTGCATTCATACATAATAGAGCTTTGATTAAAGCCAAACCTTGTGTATTGTTTTGATGTGGTGATTTATGTTTTGTTCTAATGCTTTGAATGTTTAAGTAAGAAAATAACTAATTGTAAGAGAAACACTGATACACCCCCCTCTCAGTGTTTCCAGCGATTGGTATCAGAGCCGGTCCTTCAGTGGAAGCTTAACAACTTGAACATAGATCCATAGCATTTAGTATTTATTGACAAGATGGTTGTTGATTCCGAAGAAGATGTCAAAACCCTCAAAGACAAGGTTCAAATACTAACATGTGACTGGGAGAGGTCTAGAACCTCCTATAACTATCTTCACAACGAACATGAAGACCTGAAGGCTGAAAAGAAGAAGATTTAGGAAAGTATTCAATTTATCGTTGCTGACAATATCCAACTTCGAGCTCAAATCAATAAGCTACAATCATCTGAAAAGGATAAGGAACTTGATGAAGCCAAGCAAGAAGAACACTTCATAAACAATGAGCAGGAAATCATCATCTTGAAAACTGAAGTGAACAAACTGAAACAAAAATTTAGAAGTTCACAGGTCTTGGAAGACATTTTCAATTGCTAGAGATCACCACTCACCAAGACAGGTCTTGGATATATTGGTGAGTCCTCACCTTCCAATGATGAAGAGAAGCCACATGTCAAAGAAGATGAAGAGCAGCCACAATAAGAGAAGCCTCATCCCAATGATGAAGAACAACCACATAAAGAGATACCTCATGCCAAAAATGAAGAGCAACCACATGCCAAGAAAGAAAAGAAGTCTTATGAAAGCAAGTCTCATGCCAAAAATGGAGAGAAGCCCAAAATAAAAGTGCTGCACAAATCAACCAACACAGAAAGTTGGAAGACCAATGCCTCAAGAAACTAGGATGATGCATTTAGGACACCAACTCATGATAGAGAGCATTCAGGAGTGGAGAGCAGCAAAGATATTCTCAGGGACAAAACATTTTCAGTGGATCTTCACCCTATACACCTAGGTATGCAGAGACATTTCATGGTTATTGTTACACATGTTCAAACTATGGACTCAAAGCTCGAGATTGCAGCGGATATAACAGGAATATTGACAGAGAGTTTTATCAAAGCCCTAGAAGTAGATTTTCTGGTAGACAAGACAGAGTCCCATACACCTATGGCAGCAGGAATTACAACTCATTTGCTCCATCATTGAGACCAGACGTAGAGTGCCATTTTTTTCCATAATCCTGGCCATTTTTCATGAGATCACAGAAGTGGATTGAAGCGAACCCCACAGAACCAGGAAGTTAGGAATGCAGAATGTTATCTATGTCACAACATTGGCCATTTTGCACGAAATTGTAGAAGCAACTTAACATGGAATTCACAAGGAAAGGCATTCACCATGAAATCAAAGCAAGAATACAAGTCCACCAGGCAAGACAACAAGTCCACAAGGGACTGGAGAAGAAAACAAGTGTCAGAATAAATTTACACACAGTTAAAGGGCATGATGCAGTAGGAGAAGCGTCACAAGAGCATGTATCACAAAATTTTGTAGCTATTTGGTGATCATTTGTTGATGATTCTCTTTCCTCCATCTAGTTATTTTCTGGCTCTGTTTTCCTTACTTTTTGCGTATACTTTATACTATTGCAAGTGCAATTATTAGGGATCACCTTTCTCTCTCTTTGGAATGGATCAAAATGCACCCAGAGGATCTGTCAATCGATGAACTGCTGCAGGGTATCATAATAAGAAACTTCATTTCTAAAACTGGTATGCATGAAGGTACAGTTGTGATACATAGTTCAGAGATGAAGACTCTTTAAGTTCTGTGTCCTAACAGTGTTATGCTCATCGCTTACCTGGTGATGGTATTGTGCAAAGTTAAATTGAAGTCTTTAATGTAGTAGCAATAGAGGATCTGGATTGTTGTTCAGAGAATACGTCATTGATGGATTATGGCAAGAAGCCAATGGTATCAAATATTACAAGGCCTTAAATCACTGTTGTTTCTACAGGCTTATCTCCTGAAGCAGCTTGCGACCATATCAAAGATAATATATTTCCATTAAAACCACATGCCTATATAATCATCGCTGGTAGGCCTTGTTGTCATTGATGGATTATGGCAAGAAGCCAATGGTATCAAATATTACAAGGCCTTAAATCACTGTTGTTTCTACAGGCTTATCTCCTGAAGCAGCTTGCGACCATATGAAAACATATTTGCATTAAAACCACATGCCTATATAATAATCGCTGGTAGGCCTTGTTGGAGGAGTTACGACCTAATTTAAGGAATTTGTTTATTAGATCCAAAAAGGGTTTGGTCCAGAATCTCTGTAAATATTGTGGTCAGTTCAAATTAAATCAAACTTGGAACCAAGATAAAAGTAATGGCCCTATTTGAAAGACTCAACAATGTACATCTAATTCATTGTGAGTAAGGGTTTCTGAAATCCATTACATTTAAGGCAACCTTTTAGTACAGGAAAGATCAAATCATCATGAGAGTCATGGTTGTTGAAGATTCAGCATATACATATGCATCAGAATCTACATCAAGCTGACTTGTAGCCTGAAGCAGTTACAACGTTATATATATATATATATATATATATGGTCATGCTAAAGAGATAGAACTGATTATCACATCAAACTATAACTTTAAGCTACAGGATTAGAACTTAGAATTTGCACGAGTAGAATTCATGGCTAGTCAAGGCTAGTTTGTTGGACCTGGAAAGACAACTTTACACTGAAATACTTCGAAGAGAAATTGATATACAGAGTCCAGACATATATATATATAATCATGAGTGCTATATGTAAAGAAAGAAAGCTCCAGAAAGCTAGACGAAATAGAATTGAAAGGTTTCTCTTGATGCTGGTTGCCGATATGGTCTGATGGGTGAAGCATTCAACTTCTTTAAGGAATTTAGTTCCTGATAGTGCTCTTATGAATGAATATTGCTGAGAAGAAAATGCTGAGGAAATTTATGAAAGATATGTTGCAAAAGGATTGATCCCTATTTAATATATTGATAAATGGATACTGCAAAAAGAGTAATGCAAAGGAAGCTGACAAGCTTTAGATTGAAATGGAAAACAAAGGACTTTTTCTAGATGTTGTTAGATACAATCTGTTGATCAATAATTCACTTCAAAGAAGGATTACTGCATTAGGCAACGGATTATTGCATAAAATGCAGCAGAATGGCTCAATGCTCATTAGTGGGTATTGTAGGAAAGGTGACATAAGTGAGGCATGTAAATTGCGTGATGAGATGGCAGAAAGGGGTTCTATGCCAGATTTTGTTACCTGCAATGCAATAATCGATGGCCTTTGAAAGGAAACGAATATGGAGAAATGGCATATGTTTCCAAACCATATTACTTATAGCATTTCATTGGTGAAGGAAAGGAGAACTTGGCAGAAAGGGGTTCTATGCCAGATTTTGTTACCTGCAATGCAATAATCAATGGTCTTTGAAAGGAAATGAATATGGAGAAATGGCATATGTTTCCAAACCATTTTCCTTATAGCATTTCATTGGTGAAGGAAAGGAGAACTTTTCGCCACATGAAGAAATGTCAGGGAAGGAAATCATACCTAGCCTCTGACATTCATTGGCATTACAAGGCAATGTGCTGGAGGCAAAAATAATCTTTGTAAAAATTAAAAAAAGGAGGCTCATCTCTGACAAATCTGTTTACACAACCTTCATCTTACTGTGTGGCAATCTATGGAGCAGCAAAGAAATATATTTGACGCTGTATCAATTGATTTTAATAAACAACCTAATGGATAAGACACCTGTTAAATTTGGACAACTGGGTCCAAACTCCATGTTCTGATGCTCAGATTAAGAGGCTAATATTTTTGTTGGATTCCTCTTTCTGAGAGGTGTAAAATCCATATAAAAATAGTCTTAATCCAATGAGCAGAACTTATAATTTGAATTTATTATTCTTAATAAATTATATGTGCAAGGTCGGCCAGTTTTGTAATGTAGGCTCACATGCCCAACAGATGTGTCACACACCCTCATTGATGGATATAAATACAGGAAAAGTTGGAGAGAATTTCATCACATCACAACTCACATCTTCCTCTCTCATCCTAAAGAGTACAAGCTACCTGAAGGACGAATTTCAGCCACACGTGGGAAGGACGAAGAGGACAGACCGTACGGCTGAGCTGCGGTACGATTTTCTGCTGCTAGGGTTTCGCAGAAAGTTTGACCAGCGTTGACTTTGGTCAACGCTTGGTCCAATCAAGCTGAAAACTTGTGGAAGGTTCGATTTTTGAAGGCACCTGGCACAAAAATCGAGGTCAAAGGGTTGACCGTTTTGCTGATGCGTTGACTTTTAGCTTGCTGCCCCTGCGTTGACTTTTCAGGACAACGTTGACTTTTGTAGAATTGACTTGGGTTGACTCATCTACTGGTTGGAGGGTTGTTGTGACACATGCTGGGCTGGCTGACCAAATGAGACTTTGCTGGTTGAAGCATCCTGTTGACCGCCGAAACGAACACACACATTTTTCCTGTTTCTGATTTGTCTTCTGTAAGATCTGCTTATATGTTCTATCTGCATTTTGCTTAACTACTTGTATGATTGCTGTGAGAAAAGTGAAATTGCTCTTAGCATAGAACATCTACAAAACTTTACATGGTATCAGAGCTGAGGTGAAGACAAACTCTATCTATAGCAATCATCATCGAAGGAAATGGGTTCCACTAGTCTTGAATTCAGGAAGAATGACAAGCTGACTGGAAGTGATGACTTCCATGCCTGGAAGATGATATTAGATCTCAAATTGGAAGATCATGATCTCCTAGATCATGTGACAGGGAAGATTCAAGAACCTCCATCAAATGCCTTTGCTGCTGTTAGAAACAAGGATGAAGGAATTTGATAATGAAAGAAATGCTGCCTATGTTGCTCATTCCCGAAAGAAGAACTCTGGTGGTTCTAAGGACAAAGGAAGGACTAAGACTCAAGAGAAGAAGGGTAAATGTTTCACCTGCCATAGGACTGGACACTATGCTAGAGAATGCCCCTTCAAGAAGGATTCTCCCGATAGTGACGATAACAACAACAACCGAAGGAATGGGAATCGAAGAAATGACAAATCCAAAGGAAAGAGGAAGGCTCACTTTGGAGGAAACAATCAACCTTCTAAAAGGACCAGAAATACCAGGTATGAGGAGTCTAATGTTGTTGATAAAAGAAATGAGTATATTCTAGTATCTGCTCTCTCAGCTGCATCTCCGCCCGACACTATGGATGTCTGGCTAATCGATAGTGGTGCCTCAAGACACATCACCGGATTCAAGGAAGCACTTTCTGACATGGTTGAAAGGGATACTAATCTAGAAATTATCCTTGGGGATAATGCCACTTATCCTGTGAAAGGGACCGGGACTGTGACCCTCCACTTGTCTCAAGGACAAGTCCTCCGTCTACAAGATGTACTCTATGTACCCAAATTGAAGAAGAACTTTGTGTCTGTATCTGCCATGGAAGACAAAGGATTCAATGTAACTTTCTCTGATGGAAAGGTATTCATGTGGAAGAAGAGCTTCAAGGAAGCTATCTCAATTGGTTTTAGAGTTGGTACACTCTACCAGGTTGGAGGGAGTCCGTTGGGAGCTATGACTTGTGATACTATCCGTCAAACCGAACTATGGCACCGAAGATTTGGACACCTTCATTACAACGCTCTTCCCGAAGCAAAGAAGGTGGTGACAGGGATGCCTGATTTTGGAAACAATCATGAAGGTGTATGTAAGGGCTGTGCTGAAGGAAAACATACAAGGGGACCTTTCCCGTCAAGTGTCACAAAGACATCTGAGATATTGCAACTGGTCCATTCTGATCTTTCCGGTATGTTGCCTGTAACATCCCTGGGGGGATGTTCTTACTATATGACATTTACTGATGACTTCTCTCGCAAAACCTGGATATACTTCTTGAAGAAGAAGGATGAGGCTTTCATGTGGTTCCGTACCTTCAAAGCCTTGGTGGAAAATATGACCGGAAAGAGGATCAAGATTTTGAGGACTGACAATGGCATTGAATATGAGTCAAATGAGTTCAAAGACTTTTGCAGAGAAGCTGGCATTAAGAGGGAGACTACCACTGCATATACTCCTGAGCAGAATGGTGTTGCTGAACGCAAGAATAGGACTATTATGGAAGCTGCCCGTGCCATGCTATGTGACCAGGGTCTACCAAAGTTTCTGTGGGGAGAAGCTGCAAATACTGCTGTGTACATTCAAAACCGAAGCCCTCATTCCGCTTTGGACTCCAAAACTCCCGAAGAGGTTTTCTCTGGTAAGAAACCTGATGTCTCACATTTTAGAATTTTTGGATGTCCTGTCTATTTTCATGTGCCGAAAGAAAAGAGAAGTAAGCTGGATGCTACTGGGAAGAAAGGAATGTTTGTGGGCTACAGTGAGACTTCTAAGGCATATAGAGTCTATGTACCTGGTCAAAGGGAAGTAGAGATAAGCCATGATGTCACTTTTGACGAAGATGCTTCCCTGAAGAAAGTAGTAGATCTTCCTAGATCTGAAGAAAATCATGAAGAAAGACCTGGAAATCTGGAAGAACCCCAGGATGAGACTATGCCTGATGTTGAAGGGCCAATGGACCCTATTGATCCTTCCCCTTCTCTAGGAAAGAGGCCATCATGGCTCAGGGACACCCTCGAAGATGCTGAGGGTCATGCTGCCCCAAGGGGGACATTCCGAGAAAGCAAGAAGCCGTGTAGATACCAAGGGTATCTAGCTGCCATGAGTACTATTGTACAATCTGAACCTGGATCTTTTGAGGAAGCCATCAAGCATCAAGTCTGGAAGGATGCTATGCATGAAGAATATGAGGCTATTATGAAGAATGATGTCTGGGATGTGGTCCCGAGACCGAAGGACAAATCTGTTGTCACCGCTAAATGGCTCTACAAGATTAAACATGGATCTGATGGGAGTGCTGAAAAGTTTAAGGCAAGATTTGTTGCCCGTGGCTTCTCTCAAAAGGAAGGAATTGACTATGACGATATATTTGCACCTGTGGCACGATATACCACCATCCGATCCATCATAGCCCTTGCTGCTATGCAAGGATGGAGTCTTCATCAGATGGATG